>QGMJ01000165.1:0-49488 GCA_007821545.1 Lachnellula subtilissima
TTTCTGCCCCTCCAGTTGTGCCAGAATAGACATTATGAAGAACAGAGGAGCTGGTGGAGACTGATAATGTTCAAGAGCCAAGCGCCAAGCGACCAGGGTCCCTACGTCTTGCCGCCTGGGCCGTCAGGTACGCGAGGGTTAGAGCAGCGACTAAACCCTCTGAAAGCAGCAGCCAGTTTGCCGTCTGGTCGTTTAAAGAAGTAAAAAAAGTAACTAATATATTATTAATTAAGTATAAAAGAAATTACTTAGATAGGAGTAATTTTAATAATCGATAAATGGAATAAAAAAGTTATAATAATTATAAAATAGAGCTTATATAGCATAAAAAATACTAGAGCTAATTATGAAGATATACACTCCCCCCTCTTGCACTTTTGTTGCTGTATGCTCTATAGGTAGAAAATAACCCTGCACCTAGTCACATAAAGTCCCTTCATATTTGTAGGTATCTGGTCGTTCATTCCCCATTCCAGCTGACAGTAAATAGATAACCTCGGATTCAATTCAGGGGCGAAGGCGTAGGCGTATCACAAAGGCGGTGAAGGCGCGAACCCCTCGAACGTGCATTGGTTCGCGCTAGCCCCCCACCAACATGTACCTCCTCTCAACCCCAAAACTCTCCACCTTTCAACTTACCTTCAACGTCCTCCCGACAGTTGCTTCGCGTTGCTTTTCGTTGCTTTGGCTCAATTGAGTTTATTGATCCATCTATACCTCCATACACAAACCCCTAAACAAAGTACTCATCATGACTAGAGGCGAGGTATGTATATCTATATGTGGCGGAGATATGTCCGGGCGCGTATTTTGTGCTTTCAATTGTTTGAGTTCGAATTTGAGGCTGATTGATGTGTCCCCTAGATTCTCCATCTTCATATCGGCCAGGCGGGTACCCAGCTCGGGAACAGTGCTTGGGAACTGTACGTCTTGCACTTCCATTCCCCCCTCCATACCTACCTACCTCAATAAATTACTCAATCCTAACACAAACCCCGCGTCTTCCAGTTACCTCCTCGAGCATGGCCTCAAGAAAGACGGTCGACCCGACCCCGACGCCAAAGACCTGCACGATTCCGGCGAGCTGGATACCGTATTCACAGAGACGGGCAGCGGCAAATACGTGCCGCGTTCTATCTTTGTCGATCTGGATCCTAGTCCCATTGATGAGATCCGTACGGGTGATTATCGCCAGTTGTTTCATCCCGAGATGTTGATTAGTGGTAAGGAGGATGCGGCGAACAATTATGCTAGGGGGCATTATACTATTGGCAAGGAGATTTTGGATGGGACGTTGGATAAGATTAGACGTGTTTTGGTATGTTGTGTTTGCTCTTCCATGCCCCCTTCCATACTACCCAGGTAGTCTCTTCTCGATGTATAATGTATTGAATTTCCACTTGTATTGTATTTGTGTTTTTGAGAGCACGGAAATTGACAAGTGAACAGGACAACTGCTCTTCTCTCCAAGGCTTCCTAATCTTCCACTCCTTTGGCGGTGGCACCGGCTCAGGCTTTGGCTCCTTGTTGCTCGAGCGCCTCTCGACCGACTACGGCAAGAAATCCAAACTTGAATTCGCCGTCTACCCTGCGCCCCGCGTTAGCACCGCAGTGGTAGAACCATACAATGCCGTGCTATCAACACACAGCACCATCGAGAATAGCGACTGCACCTTCCTCGTCGACAACGAGGCCGTGTACGACATCTGTCGCCGCAACCTCGATATCCCACGCCCTTCATTTGAACACCTGAACCGTCTGATCGCGCAGGTCGTGAGCAGTATTACGAGTAGTTTGCGCTTCGACGGCGCGCTGAACGTCGATTTGAATGAGTTTCAGACGAACCTGGTGCCGTATCCCAGGATTCATTACCCGTTGATTAGTTACGCGCCTGTAATCAGCGCCGCGAAGAGTAGTCATGAGAGTTTCAAGACTCACGATTTGACGCTTCAGTAAGCCCCCTTAGCGCCCTTTATTCAACCCCTATCCCAATTCCCCCTCCTTAAATCGCTTGTTGCTAACACTATATCCCAGGTGCTTCGAACCCAACAACCAAATGGTAGTCTGCGACCCCCGAAACGGAAAATACATGGCCGTCGCGCTCCTCTACCGCGGCGACGTGGTCCCCCGCGACTGCAACGCAGCCGTCGCGTCCCTGAAAGCCAAAAGCTCCTTCAACCTCGTAGAATGGTGTCCCACAGGTTTCAAACTCGGCATCAACTACCAGAAGCCCGTCTCGGTCCCTTCGACCTCGCCCAACGACGGCGCCCTGGCATCCGTAGATCGTAGCGTCAGCATGCTGAGCAACACCACGGCGATTGCCGAGGCGTGGAGCAGGCTAGATCATAAGTTCGATCTGATGTATAGCAAGCGCGCGTTTGTGCATTGGTATGTCGGCGAGGGCATGGAGGAGGGCGAGTTTAGTGAGGCGAGGGAGGATCTGGCGGCGCTGGAGAAGGATTATGAGGAGGTTGCTGCGGATAGTTTTGATCCTGAGGAAGGGGAGGAGTATTAGACGACGAGCCATAGGCGAGGCGTGAGGCTCTAGACGAGGCTTGCGGAACTTGCGTGGCTTGCGAACTTCTTGTTGGGTTTTCTTTATGCGGCTCTACAGGCCTGGCTTGACTGCACGAGCACGGGCGCGGGGCTTTTTCTATTCCATCTTTTCTTCTCCAGCGTTTAAGAAGATGAGGCGAGGCGGTATCTGTCCAACCATCACCCATCCAAGCGCGATTTCCTTTCTCTTTTTCTATTTTAACGACTTTGACGATAAATGAAAAAGCTTCTCAAACCAATGAATGAATTATGGATATTTGAAGTAAGCAAGCAAGCGGAGTAGAGAGTAGGGTAGAGTAGAGTGAATACTGTTTAATATTTCAATGAGCGTTCGGGTGCGATGATTCCTAGGCATATATATCATGCCGCATATGGCAATCAGATAACCAAACTAACTGGGTATAAACACTGCATTGCATTACCTCCAGCAAATAATGAGTTTGGTAGGCGGGTATAGCGTGAGGAAAGGGAAGTGCAACAAGTAGAAAGCGGTCTCACATTACATCACAGCAGAGGAGTCTTGCAAAAACATGTTCGTCAATCCTTCGCGAAAATACCACCACCACTATGATACACAACCAGCAGCCAGCAAGAACAAAAGCTAGCTAGCTGTATAAGCCAGCGGCCATAGCCATAGAAGCAAGCCCTTATGTATCCATCATTCCAAACGCCCGGGTACTTTTGAAGGAAAGGATTCATCAATAGTTAAGTTCTCCAGATCCACCACCAGCAACTGCATCAAGATCTTCATACGACTTGAGACTTCTGCCCTGGACAGCTTCTCGAGGTCCAACTGCAGCACCACCAGCTGCACCATCGCCCCATCTTCCACCACCACTTGCTAATCCACCGCGTCTTGCGCCGGGAGGAGGGCTGAGTCGGCCGTTGTCACTACCCCAACGCTGGTTTCTCGGTTGGCGATCATATGGACCGGTGCGAGAGGTTGGGAATTGTCTTCCACCACGTCGCACTGGACCACCGCGATTATCTCCGGCAGGCCAGCCAAGTGGGGCTTGAACTGCATGGCCTGCGAGGAAGGGAGGGAAGTTGCCTGGGGGACCGAACCCTTGCATTGGAGGCATGCCATTCATACCGAAATTTTGAAGGTTAAAGCCACGAGGTGTTCCAGCAGGCATGTGTCCATTGGCGGGTGGGAAATGACCATTGCTGTTAGCATCACTTCGAGATGGTGCAATGTGCGCAGGGTCAATCACGTAAGTATTGATCAGGTCAAACTATAAAATATTAGCAATATCAAGATAAACTCAATCAATAAACTTACGTCTTTCTTCATTCCCTCCAACCACTCAGGATGACGCTTCTCAACATGCTTCTTCCAGAAGTGCTCCTCCTTGAACAACTTTGCACAATCCGGAACTCGGCACCTATATTTATGGTCATCCTCTTGCTTGACATATTTGACAAGTTCCTCTTTTAGTGCTTCTTCAGTTGGCTTGCCACCAAGCTTTCGAACGTCAACTGCTTCAGGCTCGAGAATCTGCAAGATCTTGTCCTCGAAGTCTTGACCCAGTTGAAAGCACGTTGAAGTTGTTGATCTGCTTTGGAAGCTATGCCATTGCGTGGAAACTTTCGATCACCTTCAGGAGATACTGGAGTCGGCATGTCTATATCATCCGCCATGTCGGTACCTGTACGCCTCTTTCCTGGGAAGGGCTCGCCTGAAGCGCTAGCTCGTGCAGCAGCTTTGGCAGAAGTAGTCAAAGTGTTGCGGGGTCTGCGAAGATGACCTCCTGGACATTTCCGAGTGAGCTCGTGAATAGAGTCGGATTCGAAGACGCAAAAGAAGCAAAAATTGAAGACACGGCGAAGATATTCGACCATGAGATCAAGCTGTTTCTTTTTGATAAGCAGCTCTTCGTCGTCGACCTCATCATCCAAAGCACCTTCTTCTTCATCCTCCTCGATTTCTTCTCCCTCTTCACCCTCATCCATCGCTTCGTCAAGACCAAGGAAATCGCGAGACTTCTTTTCTTTCTTGGCGGTAGGTGCAGTGACAGGAGGAAGTAAGCGACCTTGATTCTTCAGATCCTCAACTCTCTCCTCAATCTTTAGAACAGCATTGAAGTCTGATCCGAAATCTTCCTCGAACTTTTGCACAAGGCGCTGAGCTAAGTCTACATCCTTGTCAATCCGCTCAGGAGCTGAAAACAGATCCCACAAAGCCTTCTTCCGGGGAAGATTGGGAGGCGCATGGACACCGACATGGCATGTGAAATCTCCCCTGACCTCATCTTTGACCGTTTTACCATTGATTGCGTCAAGAGCCTTTTCAGCTGTAGACTGGGGTATCGGGTCCTTCGTTTTGACGTCTCCATCTCCCTCTTCACCTTCATCCATCATTTCTTGACGCTCGACAATAGGGACAGATTCAGGAGCAGGATGAAGCATAACCCAACCAATCCGATGGTAACGCTTGCTTGGATTTGGATCGCTCAAGCTCAACCACTTGAACCCGCCCTCATCTTCTCCTAGATGCTCCTTGCAGAAAGCTTCTAGGTTTATGCGATTGACATGCGGGGCGATAGTTTTGATAAGAAGAGTTGGCTGGAAAGCGTTCTCATCTCGGATATCACTGCCTTTGGATGGAACAAGATCACCAACACCAAGAACCTCATTCGCTGCGGTTGTTTCGCCTTCTTCCTTCTCAACCACCCCACCAGCACCGTTGCTCTCGCTCTTTGGAATGCCCTCCAATGAATACTCATCGAAAGTTCCAGACTCCAGATCCTGCTCCCATTGACTGTAGTTACCTCGTCGAAATTCGTTCAATTTACTGCGCAGAGGATCTTTGACATCCGGATAGTATCTCTCCTGGAACCATTGCTCGCCTTTGTGTTCCTGAACGAACGCTCTTGCCATCTTAGCCTGTAGCTCCTCCTTGTATGCATCGTACGCGGCTTGAATGCGAGCCTTCTCCTTCTCACGATCCTCGGGGTTGTCGCGAGGTCGGAGAGGTTCTCCACGCTTTCCAGTCCTCGCGCGTTCACGTTCGTCCTTGATCTTCTCATTCGTGCGCCACCACTCTCCAAAGTATGAAAATCCGACCTGGAAAGCTAAGGATGCAGGGTCTGCTAAAGGGTTGACGGTGATTTGAGGACCTGAATCTTGGCCTGGAACATATCGGTCAATGTTGGCTGGACCTGGCGATGGTCGGCGACGTTCACCGCGATCACGCTCTCTAGCTCTGTCATAATCATCTCTTGGCGGGCGGCCCGCGGGCTCGTACCGGTCTACATTAGGTGGTGAACGAGTTCGCTCGCGAGGACGAGTTGACGGTCATTGCCTGCATAAATGCAATGTAAGTATGATATTCATTATGTTTGTCAAGGAAAAGTAAACTCAACGCCGAACAATGGCTTGTGCAAATGTATGTGCAACAGGAGCTCCAGCCTTGCAGCTGCACGTAGTCCAGGAGAGCGGCACCAAAGAGAAACAAGGCGGCGGGTATCATGTGAAAAATAGAGAACGTACCCGGAGACCGACCACGATAGAAGTCGTCACGAGGTTCCGCACGTTCAGCAGGCCTGTAACCATCATCGCGTCCACCCCAGCTTGTCCTCTCAGGTGGGGATCTGGCGAGCGGTGGCTCTCTGTAGCCTTGATACGCGTCCATTGCGGTGCTACTGTATGTACGTTTTCGATTGTCGCGCAGAGGAATCTGGACTGCTGATCGTCCTGGTAGGACAATTGGCTTCTTTTTAGGAGGGGTGTAGAGCTGTTGGCTCGAGGTTTGCTGCCCGTCAAGTGACGCCTGGGGTTTGTCGTTCGGAGGTGAGGACAACGAAGCTACTGCTGTTTGGCGCCATGATTGCTTGTCAGAGGATTGTTCAAAAAATAGTGACGAGTAGAATAGTATGTAAAAGAGGATTGAAGAACTGATGAGCGCGAGCTGAAGTTGATGATACGAGGGCAAGAGGCAGTAGAAAAGTGAGGTAGAAATGCGGTAGTTCGCGCCTGTTTACAGACGGACGAATGACAAGTCTCTCGATGATGTGCTCTGGTCTGAATTGACCGTAAAAGGGGTCTTGAATTGAAGAATGGGTATGGGGGAAGATTGATAATAAGGTGCAAGAAAAGGCAGTAGCAGTAGCAGGATCAGGTAGGTAGTGTATGATATGATGATATGATCTGATGGTAGAAAGAGTGAAAAGGATAGACAAACAAGATTGAATGTTGGGTTTTGCTCCTGTCGTGTCTGAGCATTCCTCGTCCAAGTGCGAGTTGGACAAATGAGGATGAGGATGAGGAGAAGCAGTCGGAGCTGAGGATCGGGGTGGAGTCACGGTTATTGCATGCGACGGCGACGGCGACATCAACATGGTTACCGTAGATTAACGCGCGGTAGATGAGGCGCTGGGGAGTGGGGCCGATTAGGGTTGGCAGGGATTTCGGAGGTCGGAGAGGGGTGGAGGTGTGGTGTGATTGGCCGTGGCAATAGAATAATGAAGAGATAATGATTGGCCAGTTTCGCGAAGCCATCAATCAAGGAAGGAGGGGAAAACATGCCACTCGTCTCCTTACTTACAGTAGCCTAGGTACTTAGGTTGATAAAGCTATAGCTGTCTCTCAGTCTCTCTCTCTCTTTCTCTCCTCATTCTTCACACGAGCTTTGAACAACGTTACCATAAACAGAGCGATAAGTAAGTACTTTATCAACCTTTATTTCTATCCATTACTTTCTAGTATTTGTTTTGTCTGCATACCCGTATAGGTCCTGAGTAAAGTATCAAAGCTTCAATCCAGCTGCTTTGAATCTACGTCATCGCATAGCAGGGGGTTCATGATCTGATACTTAAACACAACATGGAACCTCCAACTCTTCAATTGAAGAAACATCTTCTCAGTACTTAAACTTCGTCCTTACCTTACTGACTACATCAAGCCAGGATCGCAACAATGACTACTTTCATCCCCTCCCTCACCCTCCCCTCTGCTGTCTTCGCTAGCCCCGCCGCCTCCATCCTACTTCCAATTGCATTGGGAACAGCAGTTGGATTCACCGTTTCTCGTAAGTCCATACGTCCATACTTCCAAGAATCAATTTCTTCCCCCAAACTCCTTTCTTTCACCTTTCCGCAACCACATCAATTCAAAACTAACATACCCCTTCCCCTCCAGCAAAAGAATCTCATAAACACTACCTCGCCCTCAAACAACCGCCCTACCGCCCACCCCCTCAGGTCTTCGGCCCAGCATGGACCATCCTATACGGCCTCATGGGCTACTCCGCCTACCGCGCCTACACCGTCGGCATGTCTCCCTTTGCGTCCGCCGAGCACCAGCTCATGACCAAGCACGGAGCAACGCTGTATACCGTGCAGCTGGGCCTGAACCTAATCTGGATGCCGTTGTTCTTCTGGGCCAAGCGACCAATTGAGGCTACGGTTGATATTGTTGCTTTGACTGGTAAGTTATATATATACCCACCACGTTCTTTCCTACCCACTCTCCCTCTCTCTCAATCCGTCTTCTTGACATGTGATGTCGTATTTAAATCTGCACGACAGCTGCTAATAACCCAACAGGTGTAACAGGCTACCTAACCTACCTCTGGGGCTCAGTCGACACCATTGCCGGCCTAGCACTAGTCCCCTACCTCGGCTGGCTCGGTTTCGCCACCTACCTCAGTGCCGGCGTCGGGTATCTGAACAACTGGGACATGTCCCACAAGGAGGTCGACCACCCACATACCAAGCCCACAAAGTTTGTGGACGAGGAGGAGGAGTAAATAAAACAAATCAAATTGTTTGTAAATTGAAATTGAAAGTGCAAGGAGAAGTGGAATGGAGTGGAGTGGATGTTTGATTTGACTTGAGATGAAGGGGGTGGTATGATATTTAGACGAATAGGGAGTTGTGGGATGTTGGGAATAGGGACACATGCATATACCGATGAATTTATTTATTTATTCCCTTGGCAGTTTCCAATTATCTAGCCAGCAATACTACAATGCGAACCTAAATCATACCTAAAGGATTTATCACAAACCTAACAGCCAACAGACATATTCTATCTAACTAAAACCCTCCTAGTTTAACTCAGCTCAACTAAAGTCAAGTTAACTTAACTTAATCTAAAACGACTTTAAAGTAGAAGAGAGGCAGTATCGAACAAACGATAAGAGTAAATGAATAAACGACTTTTCAATCAATTACAAGTCTGACTTGACTAACTGGCTCCTATCGCATCTATACTATGCCGCCCTGCCATGCTAAGCCATCATGCTTGCTAACAATGTATCTGCAACCCATCATCGTAAAACTCAAAGTGCACCGTACCATCTAATCCAGGCACGCTCCAGGTAGGTAAACATATTCTCGCCATGAATCCGATCCCATCCCTCCCTTCCACCTAGTTATCCCTCTATCCCTCCCTCCTATGCACAGAACCCCGCATGCGTGCATCGTTGTTATGATATCAGAGCTTCCTTCGCACATGCAATCCACTCGGACTATTCCCGCATTCTACTCAGCCAACACCATCCTCAACATAGCCAAGAAGCTCTCCCTCAACTTCTGCACCTCAACCACAACAGGCTTGACCGGCTCCCCCGCCGTCCTGCGCAGATGATCCTGCTTCCTCGCCCTCCTCTTCCGCTCCGCCTCCACCGGATCCAGCTCATCATCCGCCTCATCCTCATCACTACTCTCCTCACTCTCATCATAATTAATCTCCTGCAAGTCCATCTGATCAATGCCAAAATCGTTACTCTTGAACTGCATCGCCCCCGGAACACTCTCCACATTGATGCTTCCATTGCCCTCAGCCGCCATCTTCTGCCGAGTTTTGTCTTGGTGCCATTTCTTGCGCGCTTCTTGCCACGAGATCAGGGCGTCGATTTCAGAGACGGCCGTTTCTTTCGACAGTTGCTTGACACTGACGGCGCCGGCGACTAGGGCGTTGATGTCGAGTTTGCCGGCTTTGGGACCTTGGCGCAAGAATTCGAGAATTCCTTCTATCCAGCCCATCAACTGACCAAAAAGGCCGTTATCATGCGTGTGCACTTCGTGGACGAATTTGTAGAAGTTGTGTTCGTGGCGTTGGCAGAGGTCGATGAAAGCTTGCACGGTCTGGTTAGGGTCAGCGGATACGTCTTGCTCGCGGCATTTGTCGACGACCTGGAGGTTTTTGTTAGTGGGCTGGTTATATATATTTAGATGGTTGGTAATTACTTGGATCATGTCGTCGATAAATACAGCAAAGTCTGTAACGCTGTTGTAAACGTTTGCTGACTTGTACACTCGGACAAGAGGCTCGTAGAATATTGTGAATAAGTCTCGGAGAAGCTGAAGTGTGACGGGCTCCTCAATCATGCTCAGCATCATCGACTTGTCTCGTTGCCGGGTGTATAGCTTCAGAAGCTGTTTCAGGTATGAGAACAATTGTGCACCCTGCTTCATCTCCTCATCGACATTGTCCACAACATTGTTCCATGCCACCCAAGAGTTGTAAATCTTGCCGATTTGCTCAGAGTTCAATGCAGGATCGATGTCTTCTGATCTGAGAATAGCAACGATCAAATCGACGCTCTCATTCTCAGATTCTTCTCGGATCGAATTTTTTACTTCTTCGGAAGCATCAGTGAACCTCTTCAACTTATCACTGAAGACTGGCTCTCCAATCTTGAGAACTAAAGCATCGATGGACTTCTGGAAACTCCTAATACCGTCGTTTAGTGTGAGGGAGAATATTCGTTGCATTAGTGATCTGGCACCAAATGGCTGAGCTAGAAATATGTCAAGTATACTAGACATAACAGCTGCTGGATTTGCTATTCGGATAGCGTTTTTGATAATGGTGTATGGAATCATGGAATGAATCTTCTTTGCTTGAGCAAAAAGCTCAGGTGAATTATCTTCAGCAAGGAATAGATGGTAGATCGTAGCCGCAATCTCAATTCGTAACCATTCCGCGAACTTTTGGTATTGGACGCTAAGGTCCTGGATCGTCGTCTTATCCTTAATTTCTTTAAAGAGCTTGGTAAGGCCATTGTCTTCTACAATATCACGGCGGAATCTGCACCTCGTTAGCTCATTGTCATGCACCACTCATTAGAACATACTGCTCCATATAAACATCCAGCTCTGCAGCACGCTTTCTCGCAATCTCATAGAACCTCTTCTGCTCTTCAACTCTCTTCTCATCCATAGCTTTCCGGCGTGCAATATCTTCCACATCTACATCGGTAGGTGTAATCGGCTCATGGGATAAGAACTCAGACATAGCTCTGGTGCTGGCAATTTGGGGGTTAGATAGAAGTGATCTAAGGAATGCTCTGAGAGAGATCCGTTGGTTCTCGCGCCATAATGTGACAGGCTATAGATTGTTAGCGGTATTTCAAATTTTTGTATGTGACATGTACCTCTTCATTGGGAATTGGGGTTGTAGGAGTTGCTGGAGTTGAGGGGACAAACGGCCTTCCGGATTCCGTGCTGGGTCTGGGAGAGCTTCTCCCAAACGAAGCTTTGGAAGGGGTTCGACGGTGATCTGAACGTAATTAGCATAAGTAGGTTTAAACTAGACATTAGCATACCACGAATTGAAAGATTGGTCATGGAAGTATCAACTTTCAATGTTCCCATGGTACTAACGGAAGATAGTGAAGAGTTATCATCGTCACCACCACCAGTAACAGCACTTAATAGGTTCGATGCGGTAGAGCTTTGCTTATTCTTCCTTGGTAATGGAGGGAGGACTTTTCCTGGCATCTCGGTGCGTAATTTGTTGTGAAGCCTCTTGAAATCTCCATATCGTCTTCCAATAAAGAATTCGAGCTCGTTTTTTCTCTTGACCCTCAATATGAATTCCTAAAGCATTGTCAGCAGGAACCGAAAATACCTCCCAAGGTAAACTTACAGCATGTTTGTGGTATCTGATATTCCTCTTCACAGAAACCGTTCTGACACCCGCAACATTGACATCCCACCCATTCAGATAATGGCCCTCTGGCATTGTCGACAGAACCCCATGATCAATAGCCCCCGCATCCACAACCTCCAACTCGGAAAAGCGTATCCGTTCTTCATATCCAGAGGCCGTAGGTATACCCGAGACCATCATCAGCTCCACCAGCTTCTGCGCCTTTGTAGACAGCTTCCGTCGCTTCGTCTCTTCCAGTCTATCTTCCGAGGAAGAAATATGCTTGCTTGCGAACGATTGTAAGAACTACATTACACCCAATTAGTCCCCCACCCCCTCAATCCCTACACCATAGCGGATATTGAACTCACCACCTGCAATTTATCCTGCCAAAACTCCTTCTCCTTTGCCTTATCCAAGAACGGAAACTCGCGCACATGATGGACGAAAATATACCTCAGAATCGGCAGATCAGAATCCAGCGGCGACACCTCTCCAAAGTCCGACTTGAAGGGTGCTCCGAATCGTTGTAGAGCAGTGGGGGAGTTTAGCTCGGTGATTTCGAATTTGACTTGCTGGGCTATGAGCTCGCGCTTGAGATCTGCGGGTCACTGTCAGAACTGCACTCTGTAAGAACTGAGGAATATTGGAGAGACTGACAATGCTCTTGTTTCCCTGTAAGCGCCTGTGTATCTCGGGCTGCGACTGCGGAGGAGCTATTTGAAGCCATGATTGCTTGCTGCTGCCGTGAAGCCTTCTAAAGGGCTCTTCGTTCCTGACTTGCTTCACCGTACCGTACGATGACGAGAACACTCTGATAGATATCTGTCGATCTATTGATGCTGAAAAGCTCTTCTCCAGCTCGGGTTCCTGACTGGTGCGAGATTTGTGGCTTAAGGTTACTGTACAGCTTTGCGGCTTATGTACTGTATGCAGACAGACGTACGGCCTTTAGCGGGGTATTGTAGAGGGGCTGAGGCCCGAGGGGTTTCGTGATTAATCCTTCCGCTTCCGGTTGTGGATGAACTTTTAATAATACGGTATAACTATAGATGTGAATGTAGAATATTGGTGACTGGAGAGAGATATATTATTGTTTACGGAGATTCTCGAGTCACAGGCAAAATTAAGTTTCAAGTTGGTCCCTTGTAGTTGTGCCTGTGATGCTATCAACAGGGATCACGAGTGACGGCTTCAGCCCAGGATCGTCGTCATCGCGGCTACGAATCATTTTGCCTGGCTCGTATTATATGTACTCGCGAGTACAAACAGGAGTAGGTTCTTATTGTAATTATATTTATATTTGCTCTCTTCATTATGATACGATAATTATTGTAATTATAAACACCAGAGGAGTTGGAAAGCAATATCAACTCTCAAGATAATCTTCGGAAGAAAAAGTACCTCCGGAGCAAGGTTATTATCATGATACCAATACCTATAGCTTCGGCGCCCGATATCCAGTATCAGCTGGCTGTTATACCAACCCGGTGTTCAACTCCAGGGCTGATGAATTATGCTACTCGGCATCAAATCCGGGGAATATGCGTAATCATGTCGTACCGCTTCCTGTTAATCCCTAAACAAGAATAGCTTCTCTCAAATCTTGAGCTTTCTAGTCCTCTACCGTACAGCCTTTCATAACTCATCAAGGAGTCTCAGCCTCGGATCATCCCCCAGATCTTCCTCGTCTCCATCCTGCAACCCCTTCAACTTATCGCCCGTCGCTATCCCCCTCGTAAAAATTGAACACCCCGCCGCCAATCTCCGCCACCTTCTTCTCCAACCCCGTCATATTCACCCCCTGAATCACTCCAGGCCCCTGAGTCCTCGCAGGCGTATGCCTCAACACCACAAGCGCAAGCACAAGCACCGCAACCACCGACATAACAATCCACAAACCCCTCAGCCTCTTCCGCGTCTTCTCCTGCCACGCGAACTCCGCTCTCTCCCAACCCTCCACTCTCTCCCTAACAACATCAACTCTGCCCCCCAGAACAGTAATCTTCTCCCTGCCTTGTACTATGCGTGCCTGTAACCCCGCAATTTTGCTCTCTTGACTCTCAAACCCTTCAAACGCGTCGATTTGGCCACGGATATCACTAACAATCTCCTCGCTCTCGGTCTTGAATTCCGAGTTGAGGGCCTTTGTCATACCAGCTAACTCTTTTAGGGATATAATTGTGTTTTGTAGTACGCTGAGCTTCTCGAGGACGCTGTAGTAGGTGTTGTCTAGGCGGCGGGTTGTGTTGTTTGAGAGGGTGTTTAAACTCATCAAGGCATTGCGTAGTTCACTGTTACCACAAGCACAAACATATCAGTGAGATGTTCTGTTCTATAGTTTGGATTCGATATTATATGGAGAATGAGGGGAACAAACGTAGCTCTCACAACCCCCTTCTCCTTCTCCTCCATGACCTCTTTATCTCCTACCTCCCTCCTCTTCTCCCCTTCCGACTGAATCGGCACCTCGAACACACTGGCCCGGCGACTCACATCCCGACTTTCATTTGGCTCGCTCCTGCTTACTGCGGGCTGTAAAGTGCTTTGCGGGAATTCCCCTTCTGGTAATTTATCTTTGTCTTTACGATGTAGATGCGGATGGTGATGTCCATGGTGGTTGCGAGCATGTAGTTTGGAGGTGCCGACTTCGCTGGTTGAGAGGGTAACTTGCTCTCGGGATCTGGTCGGGGAGGAGGTGGTAATTTCTGGGGGTTTGGGATAATCGTAGATGGGGAAGGGTAGTGACATGGTTTGTTCTTGAGGAGTGAAATCGTGCTTTGAGTTTGGAAGTTCATGCTTTCTCAGCCTTGTACGGGAGCTTGAGCGAGCCCGAGATGCAGGCATGTGAAGATTGGTTTTGTCACAGAAAAGCCTCTTAAAGTTCCCCATTGTAAAAATGTAATTTATGTGGAATAACAATAAAAAATTTCTGGAGGTTAGTTGACGGTGTTGTAAATCCGTTATTCGTATGTGAACTTGCTTCATCAAAAGCCCATAGAGTTTGCATTCCTTGTGAATCATATTCGGATCATATTCGGTGACCATTGACCTATGCCCGAGGCTTTGTATCGTCATATGCTTGCCAAAAGAGACCAGCACGCAAGAGGGCAGGTATTTGCGAGTATTTCTATGCGCTGCCGTGCGGCTCAAAGGTATCCGCCAATTTGCTGAGCAGAACAACTCAGCATCCAGCCACTTCACAAACGCCATTTTCAGTCCCAAAACGCCAGTAATGCCGTAGAAGCTTGTCAAATATGGCCACATCAAGACTTCAACATCTTGTTCCTCTTCTCCTTCCTCTTCAGCCTTTCAACCCGTTTCTTATGCATCGTCTCGGCCAGCTTCTCGTATCTAGCTTTCTCCTCTTTGACCGCGCGTTTCTCTTTAAGCGCTGTGATCCTCCTCTGTGGAAACACAATTAGCTCTTCTCTTCTCTCCTGTTAAACGCGCACCAGCAGAACCATAACCTACCTGTCTCTCAGCCTCCTTCTCCTCCTTCATCTCCTTCTCCTTGGCCTTTACAGCAGCCATGAACTTCCGCTCTTCTTGACGTTTTTTCATATGTACCATTGCCTGCTTTGGGCCGGAAAGCAGACTTTGGTTCGTGCCATTGCTTGCCTAAGAAATAATTAGCCTGAGTGTGGAAGGGAAAGAGAGGGAGTGGTGAGGCAAACCATTCTTGCGCATGCCCTGTGCTGGGACAGTTGCGACTAGGCTGGGCGCAGTAGCCGTTGCTACTTCTGTAGACATGATAATTAGAGATATCACGAGATTTGACAAGAGTGCTTAATATTTTGTAGAAGATGTTGTCCCGCACCTAGATTGCACGGCCGGATTATTTTCTATGGTGAAGTGGAGTGGGTCGGAAAAAGTTCTTGATCTAATCTGATAAGATTTTGCAGGGAATCTCCACCTCCTTAGCGTCAAAAAGGTCGAAAAGGTCAAAAAGTGCGGGCTTTTTTCCTTGTGCAATGTCACTCAAGAATTACTTCATCCCGTTCCCTTCCCTTCCCTCACACCACCACAACCTGGCTAGCTACAAGTACAGCATTTCATTTAATATCCTATTGAACACAGACTCAATATAATAGTCCCGCTGCTGAGGTGGCACTTCCATTACTTGCTTGCAGGGTTTCACAAACACAAAAAATACCCTTATTGCCTTCATTAACACCCCTCTTGACCGCCCCCCCGACCCTCCTCTACTTTGAAATGCTTTCTCGATACAACGCACTCGACGCACCTTTTCCCCACAACTGCTTGGCACGATAACCTGGATGGTAAACTGAGAAGGAGAAGACCATCTCCCCTTTTTCTTTTCCTTGCTTGCTTTCTTCCAGCCCACCTGCCCGTCTTCTCCTTGACCGGATTGTCGATCCCCCCCGCTTGGCCATATATCTTCTACAGAGCCACTCACTGTTACATCGTACCTGTACCTGTCTTCATCCCGACACCGCAGTTCCGTGACTGTATATCTAGAACCATCAAGAAGCATTTGAACACTCTAATTCGTCTTTTCTAAAGACTTCGAGTACTGTGCTACCTTCGGAAAATATAATATCATCCTCCATCGTCCATCTGCCCCACTACGAAATCAAGGAAACACCACTTTTTTTTTGATTGTCCACGACCAAGATGGCAGCAACAGCGACGAAACCAGAGTTCTCTCCCAATAACTCTCCAGCTATCTCCGTCAAAGGCAAAGAAGCCATAGTTGACGCCATGGAAGATATAGTCTTTGGCTCTGTACGTATTAATACTCCCCAATTCAAGAACTCGCGTCACACAAAACCTCCAAAACCATATCAACACTCACTCTCACTCTTATGCCAACCCTCTTGCACGCGTGTAATATAATAACAATTGCTAACACATCGTATCAATATTACAGATCGCAGGCATAGCAGGGAAATACATCGAATACCCCTTCGACACCATAAAAGTGCGCCTCCAATCCCGCCCAGACGCCTACACCGGCCCCCTCGACTGTCTGCGCCAATCCCTGCGCACCGCCCCGCTGCTCTCCCTATACCGCGGTATCAGCGCGCCTCTGCTCGGCGCCGCGCTCGAAACCTCATCTCTGTTCTTCTGGGAGCGCGTCGGGCGAGAAACGCTGTTCTGGGGCGGCTTTTACGAGCGTGAGAAAGTGTTGCCGCTGGGCGCGTTGTGGTGCACTGGTGCGATTAGCGGTGCGTTTACGAGTTTGGTGTTGACGCCTGTGGAGCTCGTCAAGTGCCGCATACAGGTTGATGGGGAGGGGAGGAGGGGAAAGGGGATCCGGGATGTGGTGAGGGAGGTGTGGAGGAGTGAGGGCGTGAGGGGTTTTTGGAGGGGACAGTTGGGGACGTTGATTAGGGAGACGGGCGGCTGTGCTGCTTGGTTTGGGAGTAAGGAAAGCATGACGCTCCTCTTCCGCCATCTCAACTCCACTCCATCCCCCAAATCCGCCACCTCAGCAATCCAATTCAATCCACATGACCTCCCTCCCCTCCCCCTCTGGCAACAAGCCCTAGCAGGCGCCAGCGCAGGCATGTCCTACAACTTCCTCTTCTTCCCCGCCGACACCATCAAGAGCCGCATGCAGACCGGCGGCAAACAAGCCTTTTGGGCCGAGGGCACAGCTATCTGGAGACAATACGGTCTTCGGGGTTTATATAGGGGTTGTGGCATTACGGTCGCGAGAAGTGCGCCCAGTAGTGCCTTTATTTTTATCATCTTCGATGCCCTGAAAGCGAGGTTTCACGTCGGGCCGTAGGCGTAGATGGAGGTGCATGCTTGGAGTAGTTTCGACTGATTGATCGATCGCATGCTTCATTATTCAGCATTGATGGTACTTTCTTGCATAAGCGATTTGGCGTTTGGAATAGATGCATGGTAGATAGAAAGGATGCTTGCTTGATTTCCCTTTCATTTCCATATGGACTGGAATTTGCATACTCATTTCATGGCGTTTTTTAAGGGGGGGCGCCGGAGCGGGAGCGTGGTTAGAAAATAGAGAGCATGCTGTGGCATATGCATTTTCTTTACATCTAAAAGAGAGAATTGCCTGTCAATTGCAAACCCTATAAATAGAACAGTTATATTACTTGGTCACAGCAATGGAATCAAAAGTCAATACTGTATTTGCTTTAAAAATTTGTATTCTTCATCCCTACCTACGTACATACACAAAGCAAATCAACCATTCATTGCAAACAAGCACCGCACCGCACCGCACCACCCACCCGCAAAAATATGCTAAAGCTACAGCTACACTCGGACTGAGTCCCCATGACTAAAACCTGCTTCTTCTCTTCTCATCTCATCTCAAAGTTCCTCGATCGAGTAAAAAAGATAAAAATATGCAATTGCTAAAATATTTCATCTAGTAAACACGCTTGAAAGGTGGCACAGCCTTGCACTCATTCTCGTCCAGCGTGGTGGCTACGACGGCTCGGTATGTTAGGTCCGTCTTGCCATGGGGCTTCTTCTGGAAACTCAAGGTGTGCTTCATCCACTCCTTGTCGTCTCTTTCGGGGTAATCTTCTCGGGCGTGTGCACCGCGGGATTCCTTTCTCGCGACTGCTGATTCGGCGGTTTGGACGCTTGATAGATTTGTTAGTACTGGTTTTCTAATAATAAGAAAAGGGCAAGAAACTTACGCGCAAGTCAACAAGTTTCTTAATTCTAAAGTCTCGACCAAATCCGAGTTCCAGATCATGCTTCGGTCCTTAATTCCGACATCCTTAAAGGTCTGGTCGACCTCATTGATCTTCTTGACACCCTCTTCCAAACTCTCTTGCATACGGAATACACTGACGTCTGTCTGCATGGTCTTTTGCATTGCTAGACGGACTTCGTGTGTGCTCTTTGGGCCATCGGATGTTCGGATTTGGTCCAAGACCTTGATGGATTCAGCGCCGGCGTCGGCGCTGATTTCCTTGTGGGGCATGCCTGGCTCGAAGTTATCCCGGACGGTGTGGGATACGGCACGGCCAAATACGATAAGATCGAGGAGAGAGTTGGCTCCCAAACGGTTGGCGCCGTGAACTGACACACAAGCAGCTTCACCGCACGCGAAAAGACCTGGTACGACCTGGTCCTTACCTTCACCATCAACAGTGAGAACCTCACCAGTGTATTTGGTTGGGATACCACCCATATTGTAGTGAACTGTTGGTAGAACTGGAATAGGTTGCTTCCGGACATCGACACCAGAGAAGATAGAAGCAGTCTCGGAGATACCTGGAAGACGCTCGTGGAGAACCTCAGCTGGCAAATGGCTGAGCTGGAGGTAAAGATGGTCCTTATCAGGACCAACACCACGGCCCTCACGGATCTCCATTGTCATTGATCGAGAAACGACATCACGACTGGCCAAATCCTTGGCGGTTGGTGCATAACGTTCCATAAATCGCTCTCCCTCAGAGTTCAACAAGTATCCACCTTCACCACGAGCACCCTCAGTAATCAAACATCCAGCTCCATAGATACCAGTTGGGTGAAATTGGACAAATTCGAGATCTTGGTTGGGTAGACCGGCGCGAGCAACCATAGCCATTCCATCACCCGTGCAAGTATGTGCTGAGGTACAACTGAAGTACGCACGTCCGTAACCACCAGTAGCCAAAACAGTGTTGTGTGCACGGAATCGGTGCAGAGTGCCGTCTTCCTGGTTATACGCGATAACACCCTTGCACTCGCCATCCTCCATTATCAGATCAAGAGCAAAGTATTCGATAAAGTAATTTGTGTTGTGTCGGAGAGATTGACCATAGAGAGTGTGTAGGAGAGCATGTCCTGTTCTATCCGCAGCAGCGCAGCATCTGTATGCTTGTCCACCCTTTCCAAACTTTTGCGATTGGCCACCGAAAGCACGTTGATAGCTGCAAAGGTCAGCAAAGTCTTCATGATTAGTAATTATAAAAACTCACATCTTGCCATCGTCGGTTCTTGAGAAAGGGCAGCCGTAGTTCTCCAACTCAATAACAGATTTCGGTGCCTCTCTTGTCATATAATGAATTGCATCCTGATCTCCGAGCCAATCCGAACCCTTGACGGTATCGTACATATGCCATCTCCAGTCGTCCTCGTGCATGTTGCCCAGAGCAGCATTGATACCTCCTTGTGCAGCTACAGTATGACTTCGAGTTGGGAATAGTTTCGATATACACGCGACGTTGAAACCAGCCTCGGCAAGACCGAAAGCTGCTCGCAGACCGGCACCACCGGCTCCCACAACAATCGCATCATATTCGTGATCCTATAACCCATCAGATGAAAGCTTTTAAGCAAATGTACAGTACATACAACGACTGGGTATTTGTGGCTAACAAAGGGCGAAGCTTCCTTGGCTCGGAGGGGCGCGTTTGTTATTATTCGGGCTGCAAGACTGTCAGCTATGTTTGATACTCGCAGACGGTCTATATTTCATACCTGCAGATCTTGTAGAAGAGAAGGTTCTTGTCTGGCTCTTCAATGCCTTCGAGAGCTATTCACGGCATTAGCATAGGCTCATGCCACTTTGGCCGAGGCACGAGGCAAGAGGCAAGCATACCGAAGGACCAGCTGTACACCTCCGCATTGCAAATGAAGACATATTGGAAGGTTAAGTACCAGAGGCGAAGAGAGGGGAGGGGAGAAGAGAGAGGAGAGAAAAAGAAGAGTCCGCTGGTTGTTTTGAGGCGATTCCGACTTCTAGAATGTCGAATTCGCTGATGCCGTTCAGTTGCTAGAGCATTTCTTGAGCCAATCGGAGGGCCGGTTATCTTTGCTTACAACCAGCTCTTCTCTTCCGCTTGCCTTTGCCGAGGACGAAATTCTTTCGGAAGCAACATCACGTGTGAAGTTATTTCCGTTAGGTTCCGCTTGAGAATTTAAGGCAATATTTGGCTTGGATTGAGATGTGGATGTGTCATGGGGGATGTCACTGTATAAATAGTTATCTATATATCTTCTCTTATGAACCATAGTCACGTGTCTGGATCGGTCTTCAGGCTCCGGATAATCAGCAAGCAGAATCCTGCTTGCTTGATGAAACAACTTCTCTACATCTCTTGGCTCTTGTTCCACTTCTACAAACTCGCGTTTCAATATTCATCTAATTGAGAGCGGCAAGGAAGAGTATGGGTACTTTTCATTGGCGGAGTATATTTATGTCTAGAACAAGAGGCCAGACTTTACTCTATCACACCGTCACACAGAACCCCGTTCCGTGGTAAGTAATACAGTACCTCGCGTTACCAGCTTAGGAATTCCCTCCTGTGTCAATGTTCCGGTGTTCGCGATGCAGTACATTGCCCAGAGATGACTTTTAATTGTTTGAATCCACTCTGAATGTCCCAAGGCGGTGTCAGCTGGGTGTTATGTTCATCAACTTATCTTTCCATTTCACGCAATCAATTAGGCTCAGCGGTCTAAAGATCTATCGATTCCTGCGGCGCAGTGATTGTGCTGGGATCAAACAGCCGGTGAAACAATTGCACGCGTGCGGAGAGCTATTGCCGATGAGCCTGAGTTCCGTCTATATTGCATTTTTGATATATTCCCAACTTTTCCATCACGTTCCCCGGCGAACCCATCCGTGGTACCTCTGCATGGCTATGGTGGCACTATCTACACTAAACGGGTAATTTCCCCTTTCAAGATGTCATACGGCCCAGCCTTACCCCACACAAGCACCATGCAACAACAACCCGCATGAATCCCATTGCTACTCCATGGAAAGGCCTTTCATCTACTCCCTCCAATAACAATTGAGCAATTCCTGTCATCACGTTTCCTCAATGGGTCCATGGAAAAAAGTTATATCTTGCCCTGTGTCTCCTCTTTTCTCTCCGTTTCCACTTGTTCATCTCATTCTTGTATTTTGGTGTAGTTCATGCCCAGTATGAAGACAATCAACTTTCTCTGTGGAGTTCTTGGCTGTGCCTTATACTGTGAGAATCCCAATTGCATGTTTATCTCATCTCTGACATAAGATAGTTTTTTCACCCGTGTTGGCACAAGACTTTGCCGCTCATGGAACTTACACGGAGCCAAACACTGGCATCATTTTCTACACCAGCTATGAGGTAAATGGGACCGTCGAAGGAGATGGAGAGTTCTCAGAGGTCTCCTTGGGAGGCTTCACTTTTGGTATTGCTCTGCCAGAGAATGCTTTGACAGTAGACTCATTTGAATACATCGGATTGATTGTATGTTCCGATGAGAGCTCTTGAGTTTGACGGAGCTGACCGATTAGATTGGATCTACACCCAATGGCACAGGGTGGTCTGGTATTGTCCAGGGAGACAATGTGGGTGCAGGTATGGAAAACCACCTAATGCTCTTAGCGTGGCCAACTGGCAATGGCGATGAAATCGCTACTTCCTTCCGATATACCCCGTATGTATATTCTCTGAAGCAAGGAAATTAGATTTCTGACCAGTAACGTAGTGGATATCTAGCCCCGGTTCCGTACGGGGGAACTGCCTCGGTTTACCCGATATATTCGAAAGTAAATGCCACCAATTGGACCCTGGTATACAAGTGTACAAATTGCTTGCTCTTCGATGATCCAACCCAAAGCTCTTTCAATACCTCAACCTCGAAAGGAGGATTTGAACAAGGTTGGGCCCAATCCGACGCACCTCCCTTTGATAAAACCGATGCAAACTCCGGCTTTGACCAACACAATAACGGAATGGGAGAGTTTTCAATCAAAGTTGCATCTGCCACACAGTCCGATTATTCCAAATGGGCAACCCTGACTGCTACCACCACATACACTTCAACAACATCATCAGGAACTTCAACTCCAACTTCCATCTCGGCCAGTGCAGTTCCAACAGGTATCACATATGATTATGTTGTGATTGGTGGTGGAGCTGGCGGTATCCCAATTGCAGATAAGCTGTCTGAAGCTGGAAAGTCTGTTCTGCTCATTGAAAAAGGGGTAGCTTCCTCTGCGAGATGGGGCGGAAGTAAGCATCACTGTGGTGTGTACAAGATGGAGCTGACATATCCTAGCACTTCGACCTGAGAGTGGATGGCTCGATGGACAGAACTTGACATGGTTCGATGTTCCAGGAGAATGCAATAGAATTTGGAATGGTGGATCAGATGGTGTCGCCTGCACCGATACGGACCAGATGGCAGGCTGCATTTTGGGTGGAGGAACAGCTGTCAATGCCGGCTTATGGTGGAAGGTAAGACTTTCTTATCGAGAAGCAAGACATGTACTGACTCCAGTAGCCCAACCCTGCGGACTGGGACGTCAACTTTCCAACCGGGTGGAAGTCTTCCGATATGTCAGCAGCTACCCAGCGAGTATTTTCACGACTTCCAGGCACCGATCATCCTTCTATGGACGGAAATCTCTATCTTCAATCGGGATTCAACACTATCCGAACAGGACTTGCCAATGCAAACTGGACTAGCGTGACAGCGAACGACGTCCCAAGCCAAAAGAATAGGACTTATGCTCATACCCCTTACATGTACATTCACGGCGAGCGAGGCGGCCCTATGGCTACCTACCTCGTAACCGCGAGCAGCAGACGAAATTTCCACATGTGGTTGAACACCAGTGTTGAACGTATCAACCGTGTAGGTGGGCATGCAACTAGCTTAGATCTTTTGGCAACAAACAATGGAGGATACACTGGTACTCTCAACTTGACCGCAAATACCGGTCGGGTTATTCTTGCCGCTGGAGCTTTTGGAACCCCAAAGATTCTTTTCAGAAGTGGGATTGGACCTACCGACATGCTTCAAGTGGTTAACTCTAGCACTGATGCCTCAAAGATGATATCATCTAGCTCTTGGATTAATCTGCCTGTGGGATATAATCTAGACGACCACTTGAACACGGACTGTGTTATCTCGCATCCCAACGTCACTTATTACGATTGGCCTGCAGCTTGGGATACTCCAATTGCCGCCGATGCTACGAGTTATCTTCAAAGTCGCATCGGCCCCCTTGCTCAAGCAGCGCCAAATATTGGCCCAATGATGTGGGAAGAAATCACAGGTCCTGACGGCATTGTAAGACAGATGCAATGGACATCCAGAGTCGAGGGGTCTGGTGGAGAGCCAAATGGCAATACTATGACTCTCAGTCTTTACCTGGGAAGAGGCCAGCTCTCCCGTGGTCGTACCACTATTGCGAAGGGTTTGAATATGGTGGTCTCTACGCTACCTTACGGAGACACCAATGATCTAGCATCTGTCGCTATAGCGATTGATCACATGAAGGCAGCACTGAGCACTATACCAAACATAACGCTACTACTACCTCCTGCCAGCATGAGCGGCACCGATTACCTCGCGAGCGTAAGTAGCTTCCTCCATTTGAAGTCACAACTAATACTTCCCAGCTCCCGCTCACCTACGCAAACATCGGAGCTCGCCGTGCCAACCACTGGCTCGGTACCACAAAAATGGGCACCGACAGCGGACTTACAGGCGGAACATCCGTCGTGGACTTGAACACCAAGGTTTACGGTACAGACAACATCTTCGTCGTCGACGCAAGTATCTTCCCCGGCATGCCAAGCACGAATCCCAGCGCCCTCATTGTGGTTGCGGCCGAGAAGGCGAGCGAGAAAATTCTAGCGCTGCGGCCGGGGTCTTGAAATTTCAAAGGACGCCCTCATACATTTTGTATATACCTTATCTTCGAACATGTAAATACCTTTGATCTAGAAACAGAAAAATTGACTTTGCTTCGGCTCAAGCACTTCCATGTATCTTCAGATTTATGTACCTGTGCGGGCCCCGGACCCAAAGCACGTCCGTACCCAGGAATTGCATGCATTGACATCGGGGTACGCATGTGCGTAATATATGTAGAAGAGGACCATACGGCTCTATACCCGCGGCTAAATATTGCCCTTCACGAGTACTAACAAGGATCATTTAGCCACGAGCAAGATATTAGATGAGACTGTTTCTTTCCGTCCACACGACTAGGACTTCGGAATGTTCCCTCCGTACCTAGCTTACATGCAGGCCAGATGGTATTCAGAATTGTGGTGATAGCATTTGTGCATGTAACGATCAGGTCTCCATATCAGGCAGGCACCTAGCACATTAACTCAACAACTATCTCGTCTCGACTAATAGATTCTAGAATTCAGCCCCGCTTGTTTGTTTATTTCCTACGGCTGATCGGTCCTAGCATTATATTGTATTATACACGAGTTACCATATTAGATCCTAAATGAACAGATCCTTAGTTTGACGTCGCACTTCTTCTGGTTGTCTACAGACCAGCGCCGATTGCTGTAGGCCCGGAGCAGGGGTTTACGTTTACACTACGTTCCCTATAATCCCTAATCCTCACATCTTATCCAGCCTGGGCCTCACTTGGCAGTGTACAGTACCGCTTCTACCTTTTCAACGTCACATTCATACTATTCGCATTGAGAGAACAATTGCAGGGCCGAGTAACAAAGTTATACAACTAGGTAGTGATTGGTATTAGGTGTTTGGTTGGAATGTGTTTTGTTTGAAGTGATGAATCTGCTTCCACAAGAATTGAAATAGCTCCAAATATTCATCAAATGTTCTAACATGAACTTCGTGTTCGTTCCCTTCAAACGAGCCATTGATTGACGGCAATGTATCCTGTCATTGTCCGATCTCTTGCAACTGGCGTGAACTCAACATATAGCTGCGGCCAATTTCACATTATTGGGTTTCAAGGGAGTCATCTGGGAGATGTCGCTTCTGGTTCCGAGCTAATCGAGGTTGCCAAACTTGAAATGGTCTGCCCAGCGGTTGAGCTTGAATTTGAAAGTGATGGCTCACCTTCATCTGCCAGGCTTTCCGTACTTTGCAATAGTGTTGGCTGATTATGTGTCTCGACACATAGTGTAGGAGGTTTCGCTGTATTAGAAACTCGACGTCGTTTCGGTGACCAGAATGATGTGGACAACTTGTTCTTGCATTCGATGAAGGTCGACGACGAATATTCGGGCCTTACGCCGATGGTTGAAAAGAGTGTTTTTGGCTCCAATTCACGAATGCGGCATGTATCACCCGGGCCATTGCCGAAAACAAAGCCGCCGTCTTCATGGCCTTGTAATAGGGCTAAGAAGTCCTGCCCAAGTTGTGGCTTCTTACATTTATATAATGCTTGGGTATGAGTTCCAGAAAACGAAGAGCCATGTACGTGGCTATCAATGATCTGTTGTTGAGGTCGCCATTCTATTTGATCGGCTAATCTTGCACCATTCGATCCCATGTTATGCCGATGAAGGAGATTGCTCACCGACTTGCCAGTTGCAGCAAGATAGTTTTTCCCTGAGGGGACGACTTTCCATGGCTCGCATAGACAATCCGATGAAATGGGAACGATGCTTTGGGGAAGTCCTCGAATGAAAAGAACAATGGGCTGGCACTTAGAGAGGTAGGTCCAAGGTTGTTGGACTGATGCTTCTTTGATCTCCATCATAGTCTCAGTACGAATTGTGTCCTGGAATTCAACTCCACGAAGAAATTTAGGGCATGATTTTCCAGCCAGTTCTGCTTGGGCATTTGCCTGGTAAAGCCTTGTGCGAATCATGTCGAGGGTGTTCCATATTCTCAACAAGAACTCGTCCATTGGCTCACCTAGGGATTTGGGATCGCCTAAAGAGTTCCCCTTACAAACCCGGAGGGAAAGGCTCTCCACTATGGCATTCAATGTTGCCTCTGGGCTGCTTGTGTCTCCCGAGGCGTATTTGATATCCGATTCAAAATCATCCCTGAACAGCTTGCAACGAAGTTCAGCAATGGTACAACGAGCCATGAAGAAGACAACGCAGATTTCGGGTAACAGCCATCCAATTTTTTCCTCCGGGTCGTATAATAATATATTGCGTCGCAACGCTGTTTCGAGAACATCGTATATAACCTTCGATTGAGGGAGCATCAGCATAGATGGAATGGAAACAGGTGACCAGCCGATTGACCCTGTTGCACCAAAGTATCCGAGACCCTCGCTTCCAATACTCAATTGGTAAGACTTGACATAACCCCCTTTAGAAGCTGGTGCTCCTGAGGTATAGATGGTGCTTGGAAAGCTTGAAGCTGTTATGGCAATGTGTACCTTTGGCACCCATCCAAGAAATGCTCGTCTATTCATCAGACGCTTTAGATCCAATAAACGAAACCATTTTTGAGATGTCTCTAGCTTCTGTAGAAATCCAAGTGGGGCCTGCGAAGCCCAGGCGCCATAAGTAGCTTCACTCTCAACGTGCCACTGAAACGCATCGTCCTTATCTAGCTCTTCGACTGGGTAGAGTAAAGTTTGAGTGCCTCTTACCACGAGGCCTCCGTCAATCTCCAGGATCCCCATAGATCGCGCCATTAATACCATGTCTGCAAAGGCAATCTCCAATCCCTTGCCTTGTATTCGTTCGGAGTGAGCAAATGGCTGTGCGATTACTGACCGAGGGAACAAAGAATGCCAACATGGTACATCTCCAGGGACTTCTTGTATATCAGATAGAGAGATCTCGATACTCTTTGTGCCATTCTGATAGCCAAGAACCATTATACGACAGGTTGACATAGCTACAGTAGCAAACGGCGAGAAGCGTATCGCGGCGCAAAGCCATGATATGCAAGAGGCGACTTGTACTTGGATCTCTTGACTTGCTGAGACGACAAGTAGCGCTGTTGACTCGCAAGAATTGCCGAACTTGGGTCTGGGTCTATCCGTAAGTGTAAGCTCCATCTCAGGGGTCAAAATAGTCATTTTAGTCTCGGTAACTAATGGCAGTATCAATATCATTGCATCAATATCAGTGAAGAAAATCCTACCTTTTACTGGTGTTTGAATAAACTGTTGAATGAGATCCAAAATGACCGGACCAGCTTCTTTCCAATTAGCTTCAACATAGTCCTGGCATCGCATGGCAGTGGCATCTTGTTTGTTGCCAGTTATTGTCATGATCCCCCCTAACCTTTGGCCTGGAGAGTAATATTTTCTCAAATACTCTAGCACCTCCCAAATAATCTCATACTTAACTGAGAATTCGCTCCATGAGTTTTTCGTCGAGGCTGCTCTAACTGCATGCTTTATGTTCGCCACATGACCTCGTCGAGTTCTCATATAGTCCTCTGAAGGGTATAGAAATGTACTGAGTTTAGTTCGAAGAGATTTCAGTGCCACTGAAGTATCAAGGAACATTTTCAGATTTGACAACATAGGTGCAGCTTCCTCATGCAATACATAGTCATCGACGTCAACGTCTTCTTCTGCACTGTCATCTGAGCTGTCCATGTCTAATTCAGATAACTTGGTTTTGAGTGTGGCACAGCCTTCACCTTGTTCAACAAACTCATTTTCGTATATCCTAGATTCCAAGACTTGGCATACTCTCCGTGCAGCATCTTTCGCCTTCGCGTACACAAATCTGGCTGCAACCTTCTCTTGCTGATTGTGAGCTTCGCGTTTAAGATTTGTACCGAAGTTCTGGAAGAGACGCCCGAGATTCCGTTCGAACCTTGCGTCGCTGACTCGAAAGAGAGCTCCATCGTATAATATGGCAAGCTCGAAGTCATCTCTTAGCACATCTAGAAGGAGCTCTAGAGCATCTACTGACTCGCTTTGTAAGGATGACACACTTGATATGTCGCTAATTGTTGAAAATATGCTGCCGGTGATGGAGTCAGGGGAAGAGGGGACAGACTCTGTTTTGGATATATTTTGGGGTGAATCCTGGTGGTTCCAGGGGGGCCATTGAGGCAAGGCTGTTACTTCTTTTTCTTCAGGAATATGCAAAAGAGGAAGTACAGGTGTTGCTGTGGTATTGTGTTCGTTTCTTACTGGGAATCCCCCAGTAAAATTAATGATGGGTTCTCTTGGTGTCTCTATCTTACTACCCCCATTTAGCAAGTTACTAAAGTTCCAAGGTTTGCAACTCACAGCGAAGGGGCTTGGTTCTCAGATGCGCTCTCAGACGCTCTGCTCCCATCTCCAGATTTATAAGGTTTCTGTCCTTGCGTTTCACTACTATCACATCAGCTTTTTCAACCAAAACCTCTTTTTTGCCACGCACTGTCGATGCATATGCCGAGCTAACAAGTCAGGCCGGTGAAACGCTCGCTCACAGTCCTCGAATGTACACGGGTAAGCTGGCTTCTGATGACACAATTGGTGGCGCCTGCAACTTGTGTTAACATATGCCGAGAATCAAATACTACATGTGACAAACCGAAGGTGCTCTGCTCTTGTGAAGGTCTGATAAGAGGTCAGTTATATGTGCCCATGAATCTGGTGGGCAAGAGACTTTACCTTCTGACATATTTCGCACGTGTTTACTGGAACGCCTTTCTTGGCCCTTGATATTCTCCCAGTAACAGGCGTATATTTGACAGGTATTTCACTACCAGAATCGGCCGATTGTGAACCATTATTTGGGAAAGCAGCGCTTAGAAATTCCATCGTGATATCAACTCTGTTGGAAATTCTGAATGTCGCAAGGCTGGGACCAAAGTGACATAAAAATACTCCTACTTCAAAGAACAATTGGCACAAAACACAGCTACAGGAGCTCCCTGGCTAGGCAGGACAAGGTAGGATATCCTTCGATACTATAATATAGCTGCAATAAACTAGCCGGTTGTAAGAAGGATAAAGTATTTTGGAATGAAAAAGTCATAAGGACTTGAGGTTAAAAATCGCCATGCGCCACTTTGGAAGCGTCAAGCGCCTATGAGAGAGTTCATACTCGGTGAGTCGGATAAATAGGGATCCTATGGTGCTACTGTATATAAATAGAATCTTCACCACAGCTACTGTATCCCAAATAGGTATAGCGTAGCCCTACCCCGTAAGCTCTTAGCATTAAAGTATTACCTATTCCCAGCCCTTCCGTACCAATAATTGCTCCTCATTCAAGGTCAATTGCTTTGTTTTCATGCATAGAGCGATCAGCCGCAATTACAATACTAAGTGATCGAATAGCATCATCCATATGCTGTGAGAGGTCTCGATCCTCGCGAATAGCATCCAGCAGAAACTGCTGCTCACGCGCACAAAGCTCATAATGGTTCGGCTCGTCCTCCATAGAGAGTAGATTGTCGTGTGGACGCCCATCAATCATGGTATTAACGCGTAAGTTTGATGTCTTTGTGTGGCTGTTGATATCGGCTGAGCTACCATTTGCAGAGTTTCCCTCCTCGCCACTAATCACAATCGATACTGAGCCGCGAGGGCCCATCACGTCTTTGATGAAATATGCTGTCTCTGATATCACTAGAAAATGGGGAGTCCGTTATTTCCTATGTAAGGGCATTTCGGAAGGAGAAAAAGCCTATTTTTCCAGTTTAGGAAAGTTATAGGAATTAGAGCACACGAGACGAAACATAACAGAAGGTTGCAGAGTAGAACCAAAGAGCTAGTTATCCTTACTAGGACCCCATCCAGATTCGTACCAGCCGACCGACCCATCAGCAAAAAGAACCTGAAGATGGCCATAATTGATCTGTCCATCGGACGGAATCTCATCAGTAAGACGGAGGCCCATGCCACGCACTTGGACAGGTCTGCTGTCGGTGATTTGCAACATGATATCGACATAGTGCACGCCACAGTCAATAACAGGATTCTTGACATCCTGAAGTAGGCGCTTGTGAATAGCCCAAGCCTTCCCACTAGATCGCTGGTTTAGGTTCATCCGCATCACAAACGGTGGACCAAGCTGTCGAGCCTGCTGAATGAACTCGAGCCAGCTGAGATGATGCCGTAGGATGTAGCCGATTACCAGCTTCCGGTTCGTACGTCGTGCTGTCTCCACGACACGCTCCGCCTCGGCCACTGTCACCGCCAAAGGCTTTTCTACAAAAACATGTGCGCCGGCTTCCATTGCGGCTACAGCATAGTCGGCGTGGGTATCAGTGTGTGTATTGATCGATACAACGTCGGGCTTAAGCGTAAGGGCCTCATCTAAGCTTGAGAATAGCGGATATTCCTTGAGTGTATCTGGTAATGTCGTTACTGGACTACGACTAACAAAGCCAATTATCTGAAAACCGGCGTTGTGGTGGTAGGCGAGGGCATGGCTATGGCCCCTCTGACCAAGTCCAATAACTGCTATGCTCAAGGGCTTGTCATAACCTTTCTCCATTTTGAATATCAAGGGTTGCTGGTTTGGTTGAGAGACTGGTGAGATTATAGTTTCGGAAGGAACTTGCAGGCGAGACAAGGCGACAGAAAGACACTGGGACACGGGGACACGGTAGATTTATTTGTACTTCTACAAGATCTGTAACGTATTTTTTTATTGTTCATGGATATACTAAATGTCTCGTTAGTTTTAGAAACAGGCAATGCTGCGGAGTTCACCAGTGCTCTATGCGTGAACCCCATTCTTGATGTCAGTTCTAATGGGATCTCATTAGGTTACATGTTGCTCTTGCTATCTAATAAGCATACACTATTTACAGTGGACCTGAAAGAACAATTGCCGTTTGATTCCACTACTACACCTTACCTCGCAGATAAGTGGATCACGTTGCAATCACATACACATAGATATATATCTAACCCAGACTCCACTCTATGGCCGTGTCTCGCAATTAATTTCCATCTAAGCAATTTTTTACTAGTATCGACAAGGATAAGCACTACCACGTAGCATCTGCCGCTGCCAAATTCCCCGCTTTCTTTCATTTTCTTCAAGGTAAGTTATATGTAACGTTCTATGTTCTATACCATACAGTTCATCAAGGTAACTTTCGTCTTACTATCCCCTAACTTCTGCTCTCCTGTTTACGCTTTCTTGATTATAGTAATAGCAGGTTTGATTCCAAGTTAGGATATTATAGAAATGTATAAAGCTACTTGAAACCCTCTACTTGCGAACCATGAGACTCCCTGTGAGTCTAGTGCGGCATAATGATTAATTACGCAGCACCTTTTTATCTCCAAATAGCGATTTTGAGCTGCTCTCCTCAGCACCGTAAACGCCCTCTATGCTACTTTATCCTAGCAAGTTCAATTGAAATCTCCTCTACACACTACCTACTTTGAACCTAACGAGCAGTATACCCACCATCAACAGGCAAATTAATCCCCGTCACCCAACTCGCATCATCACTCGCAAGCACAACCGCCATCTTTGCAATATCACTCGGTACACCCGGTCCCCCAAACGGATGCCGTTCCTCCAGCACCTCAAGCGGAGTCATATGCGTAGTGGTCTCCTCGAAAATTGCAGTCCTGGTATCTATCAACACCCCAAACTCAGCTTGCTGCTCTTAAAGATACGAGGGGGAAAAGAAGGAGGATATACAGCCGGGACATATTGCGTTCACGTGAATTCGATGTTTGGCGTAATCCCAAGCAACCTGTCTCGTCAGACTAGTCACAGCTCCTTTAGAAGCACAGTAACTCGCTTCGATCATCAGCTTTCTCTCTCTCTCTCTAAGCTAAAGCCCAAGTCCTCCGAATCAAACTTACAGTTCTCCGGCCCACCTACAAGTCCCTTGATAGAAGACATATTCACAATCCAACCCCTATCACCCGACTCATGAGGAGGCTGTTTCAGCATCTGAGCAGTAGCGTATTTACAGCCTAGGAATACAGATTTCGCGTTCACGGCGAGTGTGATATCCCACGTTGATTCGGACGTCAGGTGTATAGGTTGCGGGTCCCTGGCCTCGAGCGCTACACCTGCATTATTCACCATTCTTTCCACATCAGCATTCGCTCACTCCCTCCCCATTCTTCCAAACCAAATTTAAACACCGCTGCGAAATAGAAAAACCTCACATATCCAATCTCCCAAACGCCTTTACCGCATTAGCGATAAGGTCAGACATATCCGCTGCTTTCGACACATCTGCTTTGACGAAGATGGATTTCCCGCCTGTCTTTTGGATTAGTTCGTGGGTCGAGAAGTCTGATTCGCTGGGTACGAGGGAGTTTGCGGATGGCTTTAGGTCAGAGCAGATGACCGAAGCGCCTTCTTTGGCGTAGAGGAGGGATATGGCGCGGCCTAGGCCAGACGAGGAGCCTGTTACTACTGCGACTTTGTTGAGGAGTCTTCCTGCCATGGTTGATGAAATCTTTGGAGGAATGAAGGAACAGATCGGAAATGAAGCTATGTTATTTTCAGGTGAGTTTGAAAGATCTGTGTTGAGGAATATGGATAGAGGAGAGAAGAGGGGGTTGTGAAACTATGCCAGTAAAGAAGGTTTAAGTGCCTTGTCATAGCAAGTGTGCCGAGACAGACCCGCAGGACTATTGTATACGTAGCAAGGAGAACTTAGATATGCGAATAAAGTAAAAGGAAATATAGGGAAATTTTGCATCTATTAGTCTACCATTCTATACCTCTGTTCTATAGGGTCTCAGTCAACGCCTTGTAATTTATACTCATACCGTCTAATTTGGCAGCTGCTCTGTACCAGAAATATCATGTGAGTGAGCACCATCTGGTCTCATCCCTTTATCTCTTCCCTCCTTCCCAACTTCCGTCATATGAGCCGCATTCTCATTCGATCCCTCATCAAAAGTGAATCTCCGAAACTCACATGTGTGCCACGCCGTACCTAAATTTGATCAGCTGACCTCTCATCAAAAGATTGATCCCGTTTGTACACACCTCTAGGAAGAACCAAGCCCCTCCAATCTTCTGTCAAGTAATGCAGGAAAGCGCCATGCGTAACAAGAGCAATGTGCTCTTCCGGACGCTTCCACAGCCAACATCTCAGCGCCGCTGCACGCTTCTGCACTGCTTCAAGACTGGCTTCATACTCCCCTTTCTACATCACATATATACATGCATTAGCAAATATTCGGACGTCAATTTCTCAAACAGATTGGGATATTCTATACCTTGGAATTCCACCCCTCCTCCACAAGCGAAAAGTCAATCCTCCCCACATCAAACCCATACTCTTCTTCCTCAAAGATCTCAGTCAGAGCAAGCTTGAGACCTGCAGGGTCGGTGCCGGTATCGCACGGTTTGTCGCTGATCTCTTGAGCTTTGGGGACTAGCAAGAAGGGGACTTCTTTTCTTTGCAGGACACCTCTGAGGCCGAGAACGGCGGTCTGCGCAAACGATGTCAGTATGTATGGTTGAAGGAGTCAATTTTGAGGGGGGTTTGACGGAAACGGACCTGCACGGTGCGGCAAAGCGGAGATGCCATGACAATGTCGACATCTTTGTGGAAAGAGAAGCTTTGTCGTAGGTCTAGACATTGGACTTTGCCCGTCGGCGTTAGGTGGGGGTCTATGACGAATGAGTTGCCCTGTTGTTGCTGTTAGTTTTTCCCTCGGTTTCACATAGAAGAACACCAGGTCATTCTGGCTTGAAATACGCCTACTAGGGCTTGTGATTTGCGGGGTGGCGGGGTATTATAGTATCGTGTCATACCTGGGGTTGTGTCTCGGAGATGTTGTGGTATCCTTGCCCATGGCGGATAAGGTACAGAGTTTTCACCATCACGGAAGCGTGTCAAGATCGTCTAGGAGAGTTGAAAGGTTCTAGTCGAGTGTTGAAAGCAATGCTCTTTTTATTCGCTCTAGGTAGGTATGTAACGTATGTTGAAGAAAAAATGAATTGAATACTCGGGAGACTTGCAGGGAATCACGAGAGAACTAGCGCAGATTCCCGGCAAAGTTTCCTTCATATTGCTCCATCAACAGCAGCGACTGTGTGACTAGCTGACATTCATTATTTGGATTAACAGGTGTTGGAATTGGGACATAATAATAACTTGTTACGAATCATATCAACGGGTATCTGAATAATAAGCCAGCCAAGTCTCGTTTCCGTAAAAGCACCTGTTGTCTACAAGCACAAGGACGTGATGGTTTGGGAAAACAACTATGCAGTAATGTTGTTTGCTCTCAAAGAGGTGTTGGTCTATGAATGCACAGAGGCACAAGTATCTACCTGATAGACGGACATCTATCCCTTGACGCCAACCGTCAAAAGCCCTACTAACTCCGCAACTCCATGTCCAAAACATTACAGAAGCCAGACCGCGGCTATGGCTCCTGATAGGGGTATCACAAATCAAATCACTGCTACATGCTATCAGCCATAGCCTTAATAACAGCCTTCTTCTTCTCCAGCTCCGCTTCTAGACTCGCAACTCTCGTCCTCAACTCTTCAATCTTCTCATCCTTTGACTTCAACGCTAGCCTCGAGATATCCCTCCCCTTCTCAATCCCCGACAGCTTCGAACCAAACTTATCACAGATAACCTGCACCTTGGAGCACATCTGCGCATCCACCTTCCCCTTCAACACCTCCATCACATCGTCCGTAACCGCATACCCCGTCTTCCCCATCTCCGCGCGCCTCTCCACTGATTCGTTGGGCGACGCAGAAGGCGTTTCCATATCTCTGCTCTCCCTGTTTGTAAAACCCCCCGTGACAGGCGTCGGCAGCCCCGCTCTTATGCCACCCCCCGGCGTCGCAAAATCCCTGCTCTTGACGGCCTTTTGTGGAGTCTGCGGCGTAGGCATAGGCGTTGACGAAGTTTGCGAAGCACTGGTTTCCATTTCCGCCATCTCCTCAGGCGAGACATCAAAGCCACCAAAATCGCTATCAGACCCCTCGTCCAGCTCATCATATTTCCGCTTGTTCTTATTGTAGCTAGCCACAGAAGGCGTGGTGGGGGGTGTTGGGGAAGGTTCGTTGTATTGATGTTCTGGGGTAGAGGGACGGGCGCTTTCACCTTCTCGTTGTCTGGCTTGGTCTTCCCAGAGGAAGAACTTGCAGTGGTCGTCGCGCTTGCTGTGTTTCTTGCATGTGTAGAACCAGCGGCCTTTGTTGCTAGTGTCTTGCTTCACCTGGAACCGGGCTGCGGGTTGACGGGGATCGCAATTGCCTGTGGGTTGTTAGGATTGATGTCCAAGGAGGTATTTGAGGGGCCTACTCACAGAACCATGTGCCGTCTTTGAATAGGCCTTTGGTGGACCTGGTCGCTGTTGGCCTGCCGGTCTTGCTCGGAGTATGAAACATTGTAAGCGTTGATAAGTTGTAGCAAAGAGCGCAGAGTAGTGTGATGCCAGTGAAATATGACCGCGCGTAGGAAGCTATTCGGCGATTGGCAAGAGGGGTGGTTGTTGGGTGATTATGCCGAATTAAGCTCCTTTGTCTGGCCGCTACACGTTGCAGAAAGAAGCTTCTCGTATATCGTCAAGTAATTTTATTGCGAATAATGGGCTTTTTACAAGGTCGCACGTTGGGTATAATCTTCATTATTGATCTCGCAGTGTTGTTGTAGACGTCAGCCTTGATGTTTCCCAACCCCTCACATAAGGCTTATCGCAATCGGTTGCCAGCCACCGCAATACGGGAAGTGGACGGCACGGCGTCCACCCTCTCGCTTAGCCCATCTCCCCCCTATTTACACAGGAGTCAATAGGGGTTCCTGTATTGGGGTCCCTGCTGACACAAAATTCATTTATTTTAGCCTTCCTTTTGGATTTTGAAGCATGGGTCCAGGTTTAGGATGGGCGGTTCTGAGGTTTAGTAGTGGAGAGAAAGGGAATGGATGAAAGATGGGATAGGAAGATTACGAGTCCATAGAATGCAAACAAGCCTTCTTTCTACTAGCCCATATACCATGACTACTCCCAAAGTACAATACCGTGCATAAGCTCGAAGTATATATATATATATATATTGATCCACGGTCCAAGGCACCAACCCAGCAGCCTCGCACACCGGATGGTGAGTCGGTGACAGGCGACCGTCTTTCCTGGTTCCCTATCCAAGGGGGCTATTCCTCGTGTAAGAGGTGAAAATATGACGGAGGAGCGAGGAGTAAGCTGCGATGCTAAAGGCGCGGAAGTAAGATGAATGCAACGCCCGCTGGGAATAGAGAGCGAGGTTCATTTTTAAAGGAAGTTGAAAGTTCCCAAGCCGCATTTGAGGATTCTATATAATTTTTAGAGTCAAGAGAGTCAAGAGAGTCGAGTAAAATATAGAAAATATATAAAATAATACATATTAAGTTCTATCTACACTCCATAGCGTAGGAGCATCTTGACGAATCCTAACAGGTAGACAATTAGTAGTTGTATTTCTCCTTATAGCAGTATTGCCTTACATCTTTATCATAAGACTTTACTCGCAAATGATAACTTCCTAAGTAGACAAGTAATAGGCGATATAATTCACTTCTCTTATTTTGCGTGTTCTATCATCCGTCTACTGGAGCTTACGATTAAGCTAGCTTAACCGGCACCCCACCTTAAGGTACAATAGCCCCCATTCTCAGCCTCTTCTCTTCTCATCACGTTTCATATTCTAGTTTGTCCCTCGGGTGTATGCCAGTTTTCCTCTTAGGCATTTCTACCCTCTCCAGTGTTAGCATTTGACACACTAGGTTGACAGAAGATGTGTTCTTCAACAAAACCCTTACGAGTCGCCATTCTCATCAACACGGCCTCGAAACACGCACCAGAGGTAGCAAACTCGTTCACATCAATACTAGCCCGAAGATCACCACAAGCTGAAGTGGCGTTCTACGATCCAATCGCGAAGCAGGAATATCCAGATGTGTCTAAATGCGACCTCGTGATATTGAGCGGTGGAACTACAGACCCCATGTCCACCGAGCCATGGGTGCTTAAGATGCTGGCGTTTATTAGGGAAACCGAAAGGGCACAAAGAAGTAGCAAAAGTACTACGGCAAAGCTGCTGGGGATTTGTTGGGGTCATCAGGCGATATGTATTGCACTTGGCGGAGTGGTCGAGACGATGGAGCGAAAACCCGATGTGAGGATGAAACATTCTGTTGTTCGGACGAGGCTGATTTGGGGTACATAAAGATAGGGCCGAAACGCATCATTTTAACGGGAGAGGGCAAGAAAGTATTGGGGTTTGCTGCGATCGAGGGATATTATGTGAGTGCCGGCTGGCTGCTCCTGAAATAGCACTTGACGGTTGCTAATTACCTAGACTGCAATGGAGTTTCATCGAAGAGCCATCACGAAGCCTGCGGAAGGGTTTGTGCGACTTGCGGAAGATAATGAGTTGCTCCGAAGTAGCTCGAATATGATTCTGTCAACGCAATCACATCCTGAGATGAAGGGCCCCTTGGCTATGAGTATGCTGCGGGCAGCTGCACCAGAATATAAGAAAGACTTGGATCTAGAGAATATCGAGAATAACATGATGAGCCCCGAGGATGGCGATGCGGCGTTTGGGTGTATCGTTGAATGGGTTGCCGAGAGATAATAATAAGTCCTCAGCAAGACAGTTTGCTATTTGGTTTCGGTCAGTGTACCCCATAACTATCAATATTCATATAAGCTACATTTAAGCAGTCAAGAGAATGTACTGCGATGGGACGATTTTAACATTACATCCACCTTATGCTTGAATTGTTCCTTGGGGACTCAATTCTTTCATACTACGAGTCGGAGTATCAAACCCGCAGAAACTACTATTAGCCCGACACCAAGAGAATAAGTATACGATGACGTCAACATCTCTGCTAGGAAATACTTGACCACGTTCCTAAACCCAATTGCCCTTGCTCGATCTTATAGAGAAACGATTCGAATTGCAACCTACCTATCTGAATCCCAATTTCAACTTCACCTTAAGATGTAAGCGATTCTCTCAATCTTTCCCAAGTCCATACATATTCGAAATTAACCAATGCCCAGGTCTTCCCTCCCAACACTTATTGGCCTGCGCGCAACCACTGCCCCAGTCCCCTCCCTCGCCTCCACATTCCTGATCAGCAACTTTATTTACGCGTACGTGATCCTATCAACGCGCTTCATCAAACGACGGTATGAATTCGATCACAACGACAGTCCTAGGGAGGACGTTGCAAGTATGGGGAGGTGAGTAGATAGATTCTGGACAATGGATAGCAACAGCAATCAATGAATGGATTTGAGCAAGTTAGGGCTGACGGGACATGGTGCAGGCAATGGTTAGAGAGGGCAAGTTGAGTGCGCAGCAGTTGGCGATGGTGAAGAGGTGGGAGGGCGCGCACACAAATGCTGTGGAGGGGTATACGGTTTTTGTCGCTGGTGTGGTGAGTTTCTGCTTTCTTTGGGTACGTGGGAGGGAGGTGATGTGCACGAATAAGGTGACTTCTACATACATAGATATATACCATACAGCTAACGAATTAGACATACAAGGCTAACTTGGCCTCTCTCTAACAGCTTCTCGGACTCCATGCAGGCGTTCCGACGCAAACCCTAAATGGTCTTATGGCCATTTACTCTCTGGCGCGGATTGGATTCGGAATCTCGTATATCGCCATCCAGAGCAAGGAGAAAAGCTGGTTGCGTACTTTGTTTTGGTGGACTGGCAATATCAGCTGCATTACGATGATGGTGCGGGCTGGAAAAAAGATTATAGGAATCGAACATAGCTCCTCTGTAACGGAAGATGATTCTATGATACAGAGAAAGACGCAGAAGATGTAGAAGCCGAATCATAGACTGGCTGCAAGAATGAGTTGAAGATTGGCAGATGAAGACTTCAAACCTCGAACCAAGCACAAGTACCATATTTTCTGTTGCATTTCGCACTTCTGGTCCAGACTCCTCAAGAATTGACATGCGATGAAATGGTGGCGAGTTAGCGGCTGAGGCCCAAATCTAGAACTGACGGGACGGACGGGGTCTTGGCCAGTCCTTTATATTTCTCGCTACAGTACGTCGGCTGTCTATGCCGACCCGTTAATTTTCTGAGCTCAGATTTCGGTAACTTTTTCTGAAACAATCTAAGGTTCTGTGGAAATGAAGCAATTAGGTGGGTGGCATACAGTAGCATGGCCAAGAGCCGCCGTCGTGTAAACTTCTCGATGCGGGCGAGGTGGAAAGGAAAGGGATTCCTGCGCAGAAGTTTAGGAACTCGATTTCATAATCTGATAAGCAGTGTTTTCTCAAACGTCACGCCGCACTCCTCTATGCACTCCTTTAGGAATTTCTATGCATCCATATTGTATCTGCAAAAAGCGGCTGCTAGTCGCTTTATCACCTTTATATTTGCACTAATCCAATCATCCATCTCCGAGACTCCGATTCCTTCTTAACAACAAAAAGTGGACGAACATTTCACATTTCACATTTCACATGATTCACGAGCACAAGTCACTGTAATGACCAAGCACGTGGTTCCCACCCAGCCGGCTGGCCTGGCTGGGCCGTTTTCAAGTTAAGGGTTCGCGGACCCGACATCGTGATATTCGGTAACGGGCCGGATGCATCTGTACCTGAATTTACTGGATTAGGTTAAGTGCGTACCTTAGGAACTTACCCCCTGGCGCGAAATCTCGAAGAGGATCGTGGACCTGGGGAATACAAAAAACTTTTAATATGAGGTTTAGATTGTTGGACCACGGAGAAACAGGACCGTCTCGTAGCTGCATTTTTCTGGTTCTAATGGTAGGATTAGAGGATCCACCGCGGAGTACGGTTTGAGCGAACTCTGTTTTGTACTGCGGTGAAGAGGAAGTTAAATAGTGAGGGTTTCCCATGTATATGTTACTCTATCTCTATCTTTATCTTTATTTTATCTGATCTTTATTCCAACGTCATTGTCTTCTCTTTACAGAAAGTTCCAATTGAATCATTATATCTAGAATATATTCCCTTCTTCATTTCAAAATGATGCTCCCGAGAACAACACTCCTGGCTCTCCTGCCGTTTTTCATCCAAGTCAATTCTCAATCCTCGGGCACTGGAACGACGACCAGATATTGGGGTATGTACTTCTCCAGCATTGCATTTCCCAAACGTTCTTCATGCCCGGAAGATACCAAGACCTTAAACATTCTCGAACCCTTTCAAGCACACAAAACTAACTAACTCTCCCAACCTACAGACTGCTGTAAAGCGTCCTGCAGCTGGTCAGGCAAGACAACCCTCGCCAGCGGCTCCAACCCCGTGACATCCTGCGACGCCCAAGATAACCCGCTCACGAACTACGACGCGGCTTCCGGGTGTAACTCTGGCACAAGTTATATGTGTTCGGACCAATCGCCATGGGCCGTGTCTGATACCCTAAGTTATGGATTCGCAGCAACTACGATTTCCGGTGGTACTGAGGCGTCGTGGTGCTGTGGGTGCTACGAGTTGACGTTCACTTCTGGAGCGGTGTCGGGGAAGAAAATGATCGTGCAGGCTACGAATACGGGGGGTGATTTGGGGGCGAACCAGTTTTGATATCGCTGTAAGTTACACAAGACATACCTACAGAAGTGATATTTTGGAGATCCCTCAGTTCATTTACTAACCGGTTACTCCCTAGATGCCCGGTGGCGGCTTCGGCATCTTCAACGGCTGCACCGCCGAATGGGGCACGCCTTCCACGGGATGGGGACAGCAGTACGGCGGCATCTCAGCGCGAACTGACTGTGACGCCTTTCCCGATAAGCTGAAAGCGGCGTGCTACTGGCGCTTCGACTGGTTTGGCAACTCGGATAACCCGGGGGTTACGTTTGAGCAGGTGGCGTGCCCAGCTGCACTGACGGCCAAGTCGGGGTGTGTGAGAGCGAGCGATGCGATTGACGAGACGCCTACGGGAGCTTCTTCTGTGTCGACGTGGACGTCTGGTGCAGCAGCGGTTGCGGCTACTCCTGCTGTGGCTGTGGTTTCGTCGGTCGCTGAGGTCGTGGTTGGGTCTTCGTCTTCGTCTTCGTCCTCCGTTGCTGCGGCTTCTACACCTGCTGTTGTGTCTGCGTCTCCGGCTGCAACGAGCACGGTGGCTTCGTCGGGGGAGACGGTGCCTCAGTATGGCAAGTGTGGTGGGGATGGGTATACGGGGTCGACTGAGTGCGCTGCTGGGTTCACTTGCAAATGGTCGAATGCGTATTACTCGCAGTGTTTGTGAGGGAGAAAGAAGTATTTCGATTCTTGGTGTTGATTTTCTGACTTGGAAATCCTTGAGGGGTCAGGTTTTTACTTAATGTTTAACTCTGGAGACTTGATGTTTATGGAGTGTTATCTTGCCGTCTGTAGACAGGACTCGCAACATCTTCCTGGTGGGGACACCGTTGCTAGGTCAAGGTTTATGTATATATATTCAATTCGTGGCACTTCCAACTTGGCATTGTTGACTACAAGTAAAATTCTACAAGCTTCACACTTTTACAATGTGGTTTATTGTTCAATTGTGGGTGGTATTTTGTACACTGAAGCAGAATATGGTCCGTTGATATGCAATCAATACCGCTTTACAATAACTGGTCTGTTTTGTCTACTTTTAAACCAGACCGGGCCTCTGAATTTTATCGGTTATTCCTAGAATTAGATCAGTCTGCTCGAACAGGAGGCCAGGAGAAAGATTATGTTGGTCAGAGCATTGATCAAGAGTGTGTTGAAGCGGTACAACGATTTATAGAATCGTGTTTCGAATCATCCGACTAGCCTTAAAAATGCTCTTGTTAAGGATCTAAATGATTGGCCTAGACATGCGGAGAGCCGTCAAGACAAGGGACTTTTTCTTTATAGCCCATGACATTGATCATAAAATATAACATATTGCTTGGCTCTGCGCGCGCGTGATGAGTCTTGGTTATACATAGTGTGTGAGGTGGAGAGTTCGCAGCTGAAGTATTGAAGAAATTATAGTTCGAGCTATCTAGCCAGAATGCCTTCTACTACCGGTAGGCTGGGCCTGCGACGTGCAACAAAGGTTGGGAATTTCAGAATGAATCTCACTAAAGCACAGGGAAACAAGAGTAGCTATACGGAGTAGTAGTTTCGTAGTTCCAACTAGCCAGCTAAGCACTAGCTAGTCAGCCACTGTTCAGCCAGTAGTCAGTCAGTCAGTCAGTCAGTCAGTCAGCCAGCCAAAAAGTGCGATGTGCAACAAAAAGAGGAAAACTGCTCAAAAAGGACGTGAAGCTCGGATGAACTTCTGTCGGGCTGTCAGCATCCAGCCCAGTCCATTTCGTTGACTGGAATTTGCGATTTGCATCAAAGACATGTAGACTCAATAGCACCAGGCACAAACGGACGTAAATGCCGCTCCATCCAGGCAAGTATGATTTATCATTCGATTCTACCGAGTAGATAAGATTCATGCGACTCAATAAAAACAAAAACTATTTATAGGGGATCTGGTGGGAAAAAAAAAGAAAAAAGAAACGTCTGACTCGAAAGACTCGACTGGACTCATAAAGGGGAAGGGGAAGGCGAAGGCGCAGCAGAACTGGACCCAATAATATAAAGACTTCGTATCGAACCCACTCACCCCACCTCATCTCACCCCCACCAATGAGGATCCCCCACGGATTGCTGAAACAAGGAAAGGTCTTGCTTGGCCCAGCCTTATCTCTAAGGATGAGATAGGATAGGATTCAGGGGCACATATGATAAGAAATGGAAAGGAGGGAAAGGAAGAGGGATTCAATGCAATGCTTGAAAAGGTGAAATAAAGCGATAAATTATCACATCTATATCTTTACCTTACCTTACCTACCTAAGGTAAATTTGCATTGGACACATGCCTCAGTCCGTCCGAGGTATACTTATTTAGTCTACCTTAGTTCACCGCAAATACTGTATACCTAGGTAAATCCCTCCCTTCGCGCCAGAGTAGAAAATGTTTTCCTCGTGATGACGCAACAGTTGGAAACGAGGCGTCGATTTAAGGTCTTGGCATATCCACAGCCAAGCTGTGTAACTCTCCATAAAAACCCATAAAAACCCATAAATCTCCATAAATCTTCCGTATTAAGTTCATCAGCTCTTTCTACAGCCAATGGGGAAAAGAGTCAAGTATTTCTGGCACATACTCCGTACAGTATGGACCTGCGAGTGACGTGCGCAGGGGGGCTCCGGTCCAGTCCAGTCCAGTCCAGTCCACGAATACCCGGCGCCATCCAGAAGTCGAAGCGGGTACCTCGAAACATTTTTGGTCTATTTTGATGTACAGATCCAACACAAACATCGAGATCTTGTGCATCTTAACTCCATCCATCCATATCTCCACCCTCACCTCCACCTCCATTGCCAACTTTCCTTCCGTCCTTCTACTCTGCCTCTTCTTTCATACATCCACACATTGTTTGTTAGTCGACACCACACTCGCTTTCCCTCCTCAATTCCCCATACAAGCTTCACATGCAATAGGATAGGATAGCTTCGTTGCACCAGCCAGCTGTTGATCTCTGTTGTATCCTGATACTTCGTATATCAATTCGGTCGTTGGAGAAGACCCCGTCTTTACCATCATCAAAGGACTGCTGGGCGGCCAATTTCTTTGTTCCCCCAGTGAATCCTTTTAATTTCGCCAAAACCATCAATACACGAAATATCTCGAACCACAACATCTTTCTCCTCCTTATCTCCTACGCAATGTCGAGTCCTGTAAACGAAAGGGGACAATCCTCCTTCCCGGCATTCGCTCCCAACTACGAGGAAGAGAATGCATACCAACGCTCCTCAGACGAAGATCGCACTCTGCGGAACGACGAAAGTGAAGAGGCCGACGATCCCCTCCTTTATCACGATATGGATAGGGACGATATAGACCACAACCACCTGCGTACGACTACAAGCTATATCGATGGGCCGGATCGCATTGGCAAAGAAGCACGGGGTCTGTCTCCTTCAATGTCCGTATCCCAGCAGAGGGCAGCATCTCGGCGGCAAGAAGATGATCTTGCAGTGCTCCGCGCCGAACGGGTGGCATCGAATACTACCAATCAAGAGAGCATAACCAGATCGAAATCCATACACCGTTCCAGATCGCGTACAGTTGCAGAGCCCATTGACGATTTCGATGTTGGAACTACACCCATACACGAGAAGACAAGGGTCTATCAACCGCCAGCACACCCCACCACCAAGTTCTCCAAACTATTCAAGAAGATACATAATTCCAGTTGGCTGGTTCGGTACTTTTTTTATATTTCACCAGTCACCATCCTCCTACTCATTCCAATGCTACTCGGACTTCTGGTGTTTAAACAGACTGCTGTTGGTGGGGTTAAGCTCTTTTGGTTTGGAATCTGGCTGGAAATCGTTTGGTTGACACTATGGGCGGGAAGAGTACGTCCTTCTTCGTGGTCTGTTGTTGGTGTACTGACATACTATTAGATTATCGCCAAATGTATTCCCTACCCAATGGGTCTCGTCTCCAGTATTTTTACCAACAACAGCAAGAAATGGAGAGATCTTGGAAAGCAACTCGAAGTTCCAGCAACCATCTTCTTCTGGTGCCTTGCCGTCGAAATCTCTTTCCTACCTACAATGAAAAATCATCATATAGACGGCAATAAAACTACGAAAGGTTGGGAGAAGACTGTTAACAAGATCATTATTTCCATATTCATCGGATCTGTCCTGAATTTCGTAGAAAAGATCATCATCCAGCTCATTGCCATCAGCTTCCATCTCAGGACATATGCCGACAGGATTGAGGTCAACAAGTTTCAAATATCTAGCTTAACCAAGCTTTATACTTACTCGAAAGATAAAATCGCCATGGATGATGAAGAGTTCGAGGTCAAGAATGATACCGGCCCATCGTCTGGAACTAGAACGCCCATGGCATATGTGAACGCGGCGCAGAAGAGAACACGTCATGTTTTCAACAGAGTTGGAGATGTCGCTGGAAGAGTTGCCGGGGACTTTACCGGAAAACAAGTCAAAGGCAGTACCCATCCAAGTCAAGTGTAAGAACGTCCTTTCTATTATCAATCACAACTAACGCTCTTAGAATAATCCAGCTTCTGGGTAACACGACTGGCTCCCAGGTCTTGGCCCGTCGACTCTATCGTACTTTCGTCCACGAAGACTCCGAAACCATTTTTAGTGACGACCTGAGAGCCGCATTCGACAATGATGACGAGGCTGATGCAGCATTTACCATGTTTGATAAGGACCTTAATGGGGATATTTCCATGGAGGAACTTGAGGCCGTCTGTGTTGAAATTGGCCGCGAACGTAAAGCCATCACTGCTTCTCTGAAAGATCTCGACTCGGTCGTTTCAAAGCTTGACGACGTATTCCTGTTCGCCGTGTTTGTAGTCACAATCATTGTTTTCGTATCTCTTATCTCGACGTCTGCGTCGGGTGTACTGACATCGCTTGGCTCGTCTCTGCTTGCTCTGTCATGGTTATTTTCTGCCACCGCACAAGAGTTTCTGCAGTCTTGCATCTTCGTTTTCGTCAAGCATCCTTTCGATGTGGGAGACCGAGTCACGATTTACGGAAATACTGGATCTATGCTGAAAGGCGACGATTACTTTGTCAAGGAAATTAGTCTCCTGTATACCGAATTCAAGAAGATGGAAGGTCACGTTGTTCAGGCGCCAAACAGTTACTTGAACACACTTTTCATTCTCAACCAACGCCGATCCGGAGGACTTGCTGAAGCTGTTCCTGTCACTATTAAGTTCGGCACCAGCTTGGAACAACTCGAAACGCTTCATAAGCGGCTACTTGAGTTCGTCACGTCCGAGAACCGCGAGTACCAAAAGAACATTCTCACCGAGTTGACTACTATTTACGAAGCTCATTCTATCACCATGAACGTTGTTTTCTTCTACAAATCCAACTGGCAAAACGAGGTCCTGCGTATGCAACGCCGCAACAAGTTCATCTGTGCTTTGATGATCACTATGGAAGAGATTGGTATGGAGGGTCCACGTATGCGTCTTGCTGGTGCTCAACCCAACTTCCCAATGTATCTGCAGGGAGCATATCCCGAGCCTACGGCTACCAACGAGAATCAAAATCCAGGAGGACCAGGACCCCGTTCAGGTTCCTTGGCACGCGAACGAGATCCCGCCTTAGTTGAACGCCAAACGAGCATTTCTGGCCAACCACTCAACCACCATCCTTCTATCCTCCGCAACAGAGCTGGTACTAGTAGCAGTCGTCACCGAGGAGAATCAATCTCAGCAATGGGCAAGCGTGTCGATTTCTCTCTCGGCATGTCCGCCATCTCTTCGGGTGCCGACTTTGGTGATGTGTTTGATGATCCAAAGCCACGTCTTCCAACTCCGAAGATTACTACCACCACACCATCGCCAGGACCAAGTAGAACTTCGAGGGACACAAGGCTTAGTGAAGATGGTTCTGCTCTGACTAAAACCACCAGCCGTGACAGTGAGATGAGTAAATCACAGAGCGGCACCAGCGGCGGCCGCCGCAATCGTTTCTTCAATCGCGGCCGAAGCAAGCTTGGCACCTCGGAAGAAGGGACCAGTCTCGATGACCTCGAAGCCGGCACCCGGGATATCAGAGCGGCCGATATGCCGGACATTCCTGAAGCCTCTGGTTCCAATACTGTCAACTGGGATCTGGAAACTGAACAGTTGATGCATGGAGATGACTCGAGGGGTAGAAACAGGGGCGACACCTTCGAGTCGGTGGGTAGTACACCTATGGATCCTAGGACTGGAATTGTAAGTCCGCAGGCCATCGCGAGTGATGGTGCGCTGGAGAGAGGAGATATACCGATAAGTGCGCCGAGAAGGGCGATGACGCAGGAGAGCAGCAAGCGTGCGTAAATATGAGTGAGAGATACTCGTATATAGACAGATAGATTTTGACCTTAGCGGGAGTTTTGCAGTGGAGGGCCACTTAAGATGAGATGAATAGAAGGCTACATAGCGGTATAATGGATTAGAAAGATCCACAGCGTTTACTGCACAGGATAGAGGAGTAATAATATGAATATTTTAACACATTTACTATGGCAACGCAGTGAATTGTGGATGGAACTGACTGTTTGCACCGCCTTCAAAACTTGCAACTTTTACTTTATCTATTCTTCCTCACTAATATCAAGACTTCACACAGCAATAACAATGCGGCTCTTCTCGTATTTCACTGGGTATAGAGTCAGCTCTAGCTCTCAGATCTCACCCTACCCTGAATGGCGCGGCCCCTGGTAGCGCACAGACCACCAACGCGACTTCCCTCGAAACCTCCAAGACGCTTCAGTACACACGAAGCCAGATCCTCCACAGGCCTCGCTCCTCTCATCCTCCTCGCACAACCTCCCTTCGAGTCTCCCGCAAACTCTCCAAGTTCTCAACTTCCTCCCCATGTCCTCAACCACCAGCTGACGCCTGCCAATTGTATGTACAAGTACAATTTGACACCTTCATCATGGACGCAGCCGACATCCCCTCCCTCCTCTCGCGCCTCAGCAGTGATGAAGACGCCCTGCGCAAAATGGCCGTCTTCAAACTGCAGAGCAGCATCAATGACCCCTCCTTCGCCGACCTCTTCATCGCCTCCAATGGCCTAACAATCCTGCGCCGCCTCATCATGAATACCGGCGGTAACACCCTTGCATACTCCCTGCAATCGCTCACGCGCTTACTGGAAGTCGATATGGGCTGGGAGATCTTTGAGACTTCTGGCAGCGGGGAGCTGGTAGAACGGGTCGTGGAACTTATTGTTACGCATCCGCTCGTCAATATCCTGCGCGGCGCCATGAGTATCCTCGTTGCCATTGTGTCACATCCGCAGAACAAAGCTGAGCCCGGAGCTTTTGGGTTCAGGGCGTTGAAACCGGCCGTCGCGGTATATCCACAGTTCTTTGAGATGGTGGTTAGCCAGTTGAATAGTGCGGATCATGCGCTGTGCGCGAACGCGCTCATGCTTCTTAATGCGCTGATGCGGGATTCCATCAAAGGCGGTCCGGGGGAAGAGTGGCCAAAGTTCATTAAGCGGTTACAGGATCTGGGCGTCATCAAAGCGGTATATGTACTGATGCAGAGTTCGGCGCTGCAGGATCTGGCGCATCCTCTGCTTGACTTCCAGGCGTTGACGAAAGTGCTACTGAGGAAGTGGAGGGATGTCAAGGTTGATCTGGAGAAACCGGAACATAGACGGGCGCTGAAAGGATTACATTTGGCGAGTGCACCGGAGCGGAAGGAGAATGGGGTTCAGAGGGCGGAGGTGGCTACTGCGAATGATAAGACGAAGGGAAGTCGAAGGCATAATCCGGAGAAATGGCGGAGATTAGGCTTTGAGACTGAGAGTCCGGCGTGGGAGTTCGACCAAACGGGCTTCTTGGGCATGATGGACCTTACGGATTACGTACGGAAGCATGAAGATGGATTTCAGAAGCTATTACTGGAGCAGAGTTCGAAGCCAATGCATGAACGGTGTCCGATTGCAAGAGCCAGTTTAGCAGTCACTGTTATTCTGTACGAGCATTTCGAGGTCGATAAAAGCGATGTCAATGATGCGAGGAGCTATTTGGTTTTGGATGGGATGAAAAACTACGACAAAATCTTCCGCCCTTTGCTGTTACAATGGTCAAGACTACATACAACTTCTTTGCAGGCGTTCTTTAGGTTATGGAAGTCGACGGGGGCTGAACAAGCTGATTTCGATAAAGTGGCTGAGCTGGTCCGTATTCTGATCGAGCAAGTTGTTGGTCAAGCATCGCGGACCGTCGACGTTCAGGAAGTAGAAGAAGAACTCGCCGATTTTGAATACGCGCGCCTGAGAGAATTGCAAATGGAGATATTGGAGTTGACATTTGAGGATGAATGGGGTCAGCATCTCCATCAAGTCCGAGACGAACTCAAACGGGAGGCCCTGCAATTTGTCAAAGAACAACGGATTCGCTCACTACTTCAAGGGGCTTGGTTCCCGCGCTCAAATTCTTCCAGGGATGGGCGGTCAAGTTGGAGATTTGTTAAACTATCGCACAATAGGCGCTTTCTCCATTACGCGGATTTCATGACACAGAGTAAACAAGACCCACTACTCGACGAACTCCACGAGAAAATCGACCTCAGCACCATCTCTTCGGTAGTATCAAATGTCTCTGCTTCCAACGAATCATCATCTTCTGTTTCATCATCCTCAACAGTCACAAAACAAAACTCGACAACGACGAAAATCACCATAAACTCCTTCATCACCTCGGATTCTAGTTCCGGCGCAGGCGATAAGGAAAGAGCGATACTTACATTGATGCCAATATCTCATAGTAGTGCAAGTGAATGGCTCGATGGTTTGCTCATGCTGCTTAATCAAGCGCCTATTACGGCGGAGACGAATAAACTTGTTGCGTTGGTTGGGGAGTATGGGTTGAAGATCCGCTTGTTGAATGTTAGGGAGGATGGTAGGGGAAATCGGGAGGGTGAAGGAGTTATTCCTGGACGGGAGGG
>QGMJ01000166.1:0-48830 GCA_007821545.1 Lachnellula subtilissima
ACCTATGACATGACTAATGACTTTTTTCTTTCCTCTTTAGTTTAAAATTACATTTGATTCGACCATATTACTAGGCCTCGCCCACAAGGATTCGTGATTGTGTTACTAACAACTGACTGGTGTTCACAGCGGAAAGCCGCTAGGGCCGTGTATTGCGGGTCTGCGGACGGGATTGGGTGTGAATGCTGATCCATAGGGATATTTGATCCGCGACACTCAGCCGTACCATGGTCTTCCAAGACATTTGTGAGATAGGCTTCCTGAGGGAGCCGGAGGGTCCGACGGGGACGGGCACGGGGACGGGCACGGGGACGGGCACGGGGGACTTCCATGCCAAGATAGAGGTGACACGGTCCTAAGTCAGATATTCCAAATCGCTCGGACAGTGCGGCTTTGAGGGCTTAATAGCCGATTTGGATTCGCTGGCGATGAGATCCACATAGATGGCAATGATAATGCCTTCCATGGTGAAAACAGACGCGTCGACATTAAGGGCTTGAAACCCCACCGCTGTCTTTCACCACACCAGATTCCTGCCAGAGCTGCATTGATGCTTCTTCGTAGGGGGCGTCCTCTTCTACAAAAACGACTTCTCCCCTGTAGCTCACACAAGATCGTTACCCACAGGTTCTCCTGGAGTTGTCACGTTGGATAGCAAGCTCCCACGCATTTGCGATGAGTGATATGTGGGGGTTCGGCTCAGCGCACGGGGTGGTGGTGTTGGAAGTCGAGGTGATGTGGCTGGGACGACTGCTGTTGGGGTTGGCGTCATGGTTGGGCTGGGGCCTGCTGGTGCGGGGCTTTCAGGCCGTCGTGAGGACCGAGACCGTGATGACCGAGAGCGGGCAGCAACAGGGCTCGCGGAACGTGCGCGATCACTCCCACTGCGGCTCCAGGTTGCGGGTGATATGTATCCCTTAGGAACGCTGTGACGGTCAACCGGACCGGTAGAACGTGGTTTTCGGCCAGTCTGTGTAGGGTCGATGCGGATCCAGCCGCCAGCGATAAGCTCTGCTTTAGTGGCAGGCCAGCTTCTCCAGTCATCCAGGTGATCAATGAGCCACCGAGCGCAAAGTTGTAAACATGCGCCGTCCGGGTTTCCCTCTGCAGGGCCTGTGACCCAGATTTGAGCGATATTCATCCCTCGATTTTTCCTCATAAACTCGATAAGCTTTTGTTGCATGCCAAGCAGGTCCCGAAGTTGGATGCGCTGGCCAAGGTCCACGGCGTTTGGGTCGAAAATCAGCAGATGATATCTGCCGCTTGGTAGTTTTTCCAAGTGCGAAACCCAGGCGTGAAACGGGATGTCTTCCCAATTGGACTTCGCTACCCAGTTGACCGATTTAGTAACAAAGAAACCGATGCGTACATTCTGCCATTCCAGCTTTTCAGTGAACCATTCTTTGAAAATTTGCCAACCCTTATGCATATCAGGAGTCTTTCTCCAATGCATACGCTCTATACCATCTGCGTAGGCGATAGGCTTAGAGCTAAACAGCCAGGGTGTTGTTTTCCCTTCTTGGGAGAGTCGGGGAACGTCGTCGGGTCGCTCGTCGCTGCCTGGGTGGTGTTCCAGGGTAGCGCGCATAAGCCAGAGATGTCGTTGAACTTCGCTGTATAAGGAGGCGTCATTAAGGTTTGCTGGATTTGGCATGGTGGGGTTCGTAGGATCCACATGGTATAAAGCTTCCTTGTCCAGGGCCTCTACCTCGTCTTGGGAGTAGAGGGGGAAACGGCACCAGCTAACGTCTTGAGGCATAGTGTATATGTTGGGGTGGTAAAGATTGAAGGGGGATTTTCTAGGGCGAGAGCCGCCATTTATGTGTGGGCGTGTGGGTAAAGTCACCCAACCCAGAACTAGTGGCTGTAAGTTGGTGGTTGGTGGGACGGCCCGTGCAGGGTAATCGTAGTGGTGTAGGTCCGAGCGTCCTGATTGGACGCAAACTTCGGACCTGCATACTTTTGCGAATCCACAGTCAGATGACTTCAGAATTGGAGGTAGTAGTATTTGTGGTATGAATTTTCATATACTATCTTCAGAAAGTACGTCGAATTGTTATATAAGAAGAAAGAAGGTGTTTTGATTTTTCTGGTCACATAATATAACCCACTCCGACAAAATAGCTTTCGGGGCCTAATAGACTCCAATTCCTTTCCGGAATGCTTCAAATTTGTCACGGCAGAGGGCCTTAGTGAGTCCGTCGGCGACCTGTTCCTCTGTAGGCGTGTATTGCAATTCGACTTCCTTGGATTCAACCTTCTGTTGGACGAAATGATGCTGAACCTCAATGTGCTTGGTCCTACCATGGAACTGGGGGTTCTTAGCTTTTGTTCCAGGAAACACTTCATCCAAGTTGCTTCTTTAGTAGCGTTGGTTTGGCCGATGTATTCCGCCTCGCAAGAGAAGAGCGAAATAGTAGGTTGGCGCTCAGAGGACCAGCTGATAGCACCGCTGCCAATGTTGAAAACATAGCCAGATGTTAACCTTTGGGTGCCGTGGTCGCCAGCCTAGTCGGCGTCGGTATAGCCGGCTAGGTTGGTTAGATCGCCGTGGAAACGAAGATGGAGGTTGATAGTGCCTTTTAGGTATCGAAAAAACGTTTTACGGCGGACTAATGGTGGTCGTTTGGGTTTGCAGAGTACCTGCTTACCACTGAGACAGCGTATGCAATGTCAGGCCTGGTGCCTAGCATGGCGTACATTAGTGAACCAACCACCGATTGATATTGGCGGCGGAAAGAGGATGGGGCCTCATATGATAGCTCAGCAGGAACCATGTGTTTTGGCGAGGTCTCCATTGGGATTGCGGCAGGTTTACAATTCTCTATGTCAAAATCTTCCAGGACTTTCTCGAGGTAGCCTGTCTGGCTTGGCTTGAGGCTTCGGTTTGGTCGGTCCCTGGTGATTTGCATGCCTAGGTAGAAGCTGCATGGTCCTAAGTCGGTCATCTTAAACCGCTGGTTTAGGGCGTGTTTAATAGAATCAATGAACGACTTGTCTAGGCCGGCAAGGAGCAAGTCATCAACGTATATAGCCATGATAGTGCCGTTTTCGTGGTGAAAGACGCTAGTGTCGGCGTTGAGAGGAGAGAAACTAAGGGTCTTAAGGAGGGTGGTAAGTGTCTTGTACCAAATTCGCGGTGACTGTTTAAGTCCATAGAGCGCTTTCGAAGTTTGAGCACTTTTCTGGGGTGGTTCTTGTCTAGACATCCTTTAGGCTGTTTGACGTAAATGTCTGCATCGATGTCACCTTAGAGGAAAGCCGCTTTGACGTCCATTTGTTCCAATTCCCAGTCGTATGCAGCCGCAAGGGCAAAGATAGCCTTGTATGACATTGGTTTGACCACAAAGGCGAAGGCTTTGGTGAAGTCCAGTCCCTCCCATTGCTCAAATCCGCGGACTACCCAGCAGGCCTTATACCGCAGGATTTCCCCCGCAGCCCCACGATTTATCTTGAAAACACACTTTCCGGACAGTGCGGACCGTCCGCGAGGAATGATTTGTGCATCCCAGGTCCCGTTCTCCACTAGGGATTCATATTCATCCGTAATTGCGGCCTGCCAGTGCTTCTACTGCGGGCTGTTCATTGCCTGCCGTAGGGTCTTAGGCTCAAATGGCTCATGAGAGTCCATGTGGCCAAGAAAAGACAGTAAAGACGTGTCACTAAAGGAGGAGATATATGTGGGAACCAGGAAGAGCTTATAGGCATCTGGGTTGGAAGTGGAGATGGCAGCCATCCCCATGTGAAGCGGGTCCGGCGAAGACGATTCAGGCCGTAGATCGGGATGGTTAGGAAGGTCGGCGCGCTGGACGTCAGCGTCCTAGAACAAATAGTCCAATTCAGGCGTTTCTGTACGGTACAGTCCAGGTGCTGGAAGGTAGTCAAAGTCGTCGCTGCTAGGGGTAGATGCCCCAGGTTCTGGATCGTCCGAATCGTCGTTCGGCGGCGTGTATTCAGGTATACCGTAGCTGCGTAGGTCATCAGAATCGTCATATATATCATCTTCAGCGTAGTTGACACCTTTACGGGCATCTGATGTCAAAGCTCCCATTTGTCTAGTGGACTGTGCCAGAAAGCTTCCTACTAAGGTCAAGAGAAGGTGATTGTGAGGGGGTCCGCTAGCATGAAGGACCAGCCACGTGGTAGAGAGGTAAGTGTCGCTAAGGGAATAGTGGCCGATGTGACTGTGGACAGGTAGAGCCGTGAGAATGCGGCCAAGGGGAAAACTGGGCTGGTGGAGCCGGGTGATTTTAGTATTTCTACTATGTCTAAAATGTTCGTTGCGTTTTATTGGGCGGATATGGCGTCTAGGTTCTAGCAATGCGGAGGAATCTACTAGTTTAAATTATCCCTTAATAGAGAATGCAATAAATCTTTACTTGATTGCTAAATAGCTATGCGCATTCTTTAGCCTAGCATTGCGCTAATAGCATTCTTGTGATAGACTAAGAGACTAACAAATTTCATTCTCCCTTCCCGCAGAGTATTGGAATTTCACTACCTAATTCCTCAACCACAGTTTAGTGATCTCCCAAGAATGTTATTAGGAATCTGTCTCTAGTGCAAGGAATGTATCTTATTTCCTTGCCCCTACAGAAACTCTATTCCCCCTGAAGATTTGACTTTTTTCCTTTCTTCTTTCCTTATCGACACTATCACTATCACTATCACTATCATACAGCACTTTTTATCGATCAACTTTTTTTCACATCTTCACATCATCTTTACTATATCAAATTTTAACAACAGATTTTCAATAAATATACATCAAAAAACATACATCTAGGAACAACTGACTTCTTTAGTTAAAATCAAGTAGTAATACGGCAAGATGCGTTCCCTGCTCTGCCTTGTCCTTGTTTGCGCGTATCTTTGTTTTGCTAATGGACAAACTCTAAGCAAAACTACATTAGGTAATACCACTTGCACCCTCATATTATCGCCACTTAGTTACTAAGCTGTGTCCGTACAGTAGGGTGCAAAGAGTTTGAACCCATGTCTTCAAAGCTAACTTGGAAAATTCACCGCTTGACTTTTCCAAGTTAGCCTTAACGACATGGATGGGTTTTAACCTTTTGCACCCTACTATACTGTTCCACTACGCCCTACCTTTATGTGGATCACTTCCTCATTATTGGCCCTGTTGCATCTTAAGTGCAAAGTCTGCTGAGAAAAAAAGAAACCTAGAAAGATGCCTAATTATGCTTCTACGAGTTTGTTTGTATACTCCCCCTCTTATTGGGCGAAAGCTAATAATAGTTAGTCGATTAAAATACCCCTATAGTTAGACTAAGGTGGTTGTTCGAAAGCTTTAGTAGCGCAACAGCAGGATTATCATTCAACTAACCAAGTTTCATATTGTTATTTCATTTTAGTTTTTCATTCAGTCATTTCATTAGTACACGAGATTTCATCAAATCTTCTATGCTAGACACTAACTCTGTCAATTTAGTGCCCACAGCATCCGCTACAGCTAGCCCACAATTCTACCTCAGCATCAACTACGGGGGACAGCAAATTTTCCTCCGGCAGAATAGCGTTGGGTATATGATAGCTGTATGCGCCACAACACCTGTTAATGTAGCTACGACCGCTGCAAGGTTCCAATTCTGGCCAGACGGACGTATCTACTCTAGCAATACGATTGATCCTACAGCATTATGGGCAAAAGCACCACTGGCAACTTATATGCAGGATCTGGATCTTGCCAAATACTTCAGATTCGGTCCTGATAATCAGTATAATCCTACTACTAACACAAATGGGTACCTCGAAAACACCTTTACGAACAACAGCGGAGTTTTGAGCTGGACTAATGCTTTCTTCACGACGCCTGGACAAGCAGCAGTCTTTGCTTATACTCCAACTCCCGATATCGTAAACCATAGGGGTTGGCTCTGGACGCTCTTCTACACGTCTCAAAATCCCATTCCAGCGGGATTCACAACAGTGTCATTGACGATTACAGATGTTGGCAGCATTCCCGAACCTGGTACGCACTTCCCCTATCTCCACTATGCCTACTTGCTAACGTTCCTAGTCTTCTATTGTCCAGCGTCGACTTCCAGTCTTGCACCGTCAACAACCAGCAATTCAACCGTCTCATCATCATCTTCTGTGACTACATCATCGTCTGCTACCACATCCTCTTCTGTCACTACATCATCGTCTGCTACCACATCCTCTTCTGCCACTACATCATCGTCTGCTACCACATCCTCTTCAATTACTACCAGCAGCACCTTGAGCACCGGCATCAGCACCGTAACTACTTCTTCATCAGGTAAGCAAACTTCTACGATTTATGTCTCAACTATCCCAAAAGCTCTGCTAGAAAGTTCTTCAGCTTAGCTAAACTACTCCCCACTTAAAGCTATTGGACCAAGATGGTCTTTAGACGATTCTGCCAATCTAGAAGTCTTAAATGAAAGTTTCCTTTAGCTAGGAGTAGTAGAACTACCCCTAAAACAAACCAGAACAAGTGTTTCTTAAGGTAAAGTATCAACTATATACGCAACTATCTCGACTTATTTGGTAATATCTCTACGAAAACACCAACTTCTATTGGCCATCATTGCACCATCTTTAGGATAATTGTCGACTATGTAAGCAGCTACATCGCCTTGTTTGCTTGTGTATCTACTGGAATACCAACATCTCTATACGCCATTACTTTTGTCTTTAGGTAGCCAATCGTGAAATAAGCAACTCGGCTAGTAGAAGAACAACTGCAACCTTCCACTCTTGCAACTATCGGGATTACAATAACACTTGTACCAAAATCTACAGGTAAGTTTACTCATAGCACTAGAAACCCAGAGTATAGCAGTCACAACATCCTTGAGGGATTATCTACGACAATAATAGCACACGTGTCTTTACTAACATCTTTTGACCTTGCTCCCATACCCTCTGGTCTCATAGAAGAAAAACCAGCCACTGAACAACCGGCGACATTTGCAGCTAAGTCCTAAACTATTGACATACTAGACACTTCTTACATCTTGCCTTCGGCACAGACAGGCTCTTCGATTACGATATCTACATCCAACATGCAGCGAAGCTAAATCCAACTCAATTATCACTCTCCCGACCGTGCCATGAATCCCTAACTCAACGACTGGATCCTAGCATTGTCCTGACACCACGGTACTTCAACATAGATTTGAAGAACCGGAGCTAGAAATTATCCACTGACCGAGGATACTAACGTCTGGCATCCATGAGCCCACAAGCAATATCACAACTAGTACTCCTATATGGAAAACTTCACCTACCTATACAATATAATAATCAACTAATACCCATAGCCTATACGACATAACAACCGTACGGTTAGATGATAAAGACACCAGCGACATCGACTCCGACTTAGAACTTCAACCTTGTACCGGTACACTGATCACTACCAATATCAATGTCCCAATGCTCACCACCGTTGAGAACAGTAGGACCGGTACATTCGATCTATCACTTCCAACTCCAACAAGACCGACATTCCCTACGTCCAACTAGAGGTGATGTATGCTGAGAATTCAAGGAAATGTTCTGAGAACGGCGTGAAGAATCGGAAGGTTCAGCTGTCAGGAACGACGCTCGTGATGGTGATGATGGTGATGGATACAGCAAAGCGAGAGGAAAAGGTAAGTGCCCTATCAATTGATCGCTGCAAGCGCTGCTAAGATAACATGAGTGAAAGGAGCTGTGCCGCAGCACATGTGTTTGTCGGCAAGGGGCGTCCAAGTCGAAGTCGGATCGGTATTATAATTGGAAGAGTAAATCAACTGCTTGGCTTGTCGAAGAAGCTCTCACAGGACAGAGGATGTGCTATGGGACACACCTGCGAGTGGATTCGGTGGAGGTTCGGGTTCAGTAATACTACCAGCTTACTACTTAGCTAGTATAAGAATCTAGCTTATGAAAATTAAATTTTAGCTTCTAGCCATAAATTAAAAAATCTAGAACGGTTATTGTTGGGATATAAGGACCGCATCGCGAACCGCATTACTAACCGCATCCCGACTCCAACCTTTCTAGTGATGTGATTTAGCGTGGCTGAGTCAGCGAAGAGGTATCACTCTTCGCATCCACAACACCACCTAAATGCTAAGCATCATCAACCAGAAATACCCAGTATCAAGTCTATCTACTAGTAGAAGAAGTGATCACGTATCTGAACACCTGTGATACCAACAAATAGTATGTTTTTCTAAATCGCTTAGATTTGATAAGATCTTTTAAGCAAGGTCCAAGTCTAAAAAGGGGCACTTTGTCACGTGAGCGGAGGGGTCTTAATCCAACGCGACTTCCCCTCAGCAGCGCGTTCTTTACACAACTTAAATGCGCAAAGGGGACAGTCAACCTGAACGCATACTATTATTCAATCCAATTGTGATCCCCACGCCTCTATAATGTACCGGCGGCCTCTATGACGACTCCATCCTTCCTCACCCCTTGTGTTCGCCGTATAATTATACTGCCGCTCTCCTTCTCCCTCTCCCTTCCCCTCAGCCTTATAGTTCGTCCCTTTTCTATATCGTGCGCTGCCAGGAGGACCATGAAAGATTCTATGCCCTCTCCCCCCACAGGACGCACCTACGAAGATGCCCTCGCCGCTCTCCAGACGCTCCAATCAAATCGTGCCATTCGAACTGCAATCGCCAATGCCCCACAAGATATAGATCCAAATCGCAGGGCGATTCCAGAGATGCTAGAATGGGCGCGGAAGGCAGGCTACGAAGCTGCAGAGCTAGGAAACCAAAGTCAGAGATACATACACGTTGCGGGAACAAACGGGAAGGGGAGCGTGTGTGTGATGGTGGAAAATATACTATTGCAGTACCGCAGAGCAGAGGTCGGGGGGTCTACGGAGGAGCGTGTAGGCAAGATCGGCTTATACACCTCCCCGCATCTTATCACAGTCCGGGAAAGAATAAGGATCGATGGAGTCTCTATATCGGAAAGCCTCTTCACCCGCTATTTCTACGAACTCTGGGATCGTTTCGAGGCAGCTGCTTCCAAGAATCACGGTACCGGGGAAACTCGGCCGGGATATTTTCGCTATTTAACATTGCTGGCAATCCATGCATTTAGACGAGAGGGTGTAAAGACAGCCATTATGGAGTGTGGTATTGGAGGGGAGTACGATAGCACCAACATATTACCCGCCAACGCAGTCGCTGTGAGCGCTATCACAAGGCTGGGAATCGATCATACATCGATGCTTGGGGGGACGATCGAGGAGATTGCATGGCATAAAGGCGGCATCATGAAGGAGGGTGTACCGGTGTTTACCATGGATCAGCCCTCGGAAGCCCTAGGTGTGCTTGAGAAACGCGCCGCGGAAGCAGGCATGGAGTTGAACGTCGTTCACAGGCTGCCTGTACTAGAAACGGCCGGCTTCAATCTTGGATTGCTTGGGGATTTTCAATACGACAATGCCAGTCTAGCAACCGCTGTGGCAGGATCATATCTACGAGGTATAAGGGCTACGGAAGGCAATCCTCCCAACCAAGAGCTCGGGAATCTCGCAACAGTGCTGCCACAACAATTTGAGCACGGATTGGAAACAGTGACTTGGCCCGGGAGATGTGAAATACGCAAAGATGGAAACATCGAATGGTTCCTCGACGGTGCCCACACGATAGAGAGTATAGAAGCAGTAGGCTGCTGGTTCCGTACCAAGATGGACGAGGCACATCTCGAGGAACAGCCTCCAACAGCAACCATGCTGATCTTCAACCAAGACCAACGTGACGGACAGGCACTGTTGCAAAAGTTGCTACTGACAATGGTCTCTTTTGAGCCTCCGGCTTCCGATATACGGGAAGCCAAAAAACTGCGGCCAATAAAGCCGATCAGGTACCTACAATTGTTCACGTATGCGGCTTTCTGTACTAATGAGCCTTTTACTGCTACTAATAAGGGGAAGGATGTGAACCTGAAGCTCCAGGAGGGGATGGCAATGTTGTATCAAGGACTGGACGGTAACGCTTTGCATATGGTTTATGGCAGCGTCGAAGAGGCGGTACGTCTCGCTATGCGGGTCTCGGAGGGAGATGAGAGAGTCCTTGTGCTCGTCACAGGCAGCTTGCACTTGGTTGGTGGGCTGTTGCAGGTGCTTAAAAGGGGCAAAGAGTTTTTACTTGAAGAGCCCCGCGATGACGAGGAAAATCTTGATTGATCATGATTTTGAGATTGCTAGGTCTGGTTGTGAAAGTCGAATGACTACATGAACCTGCGGCAGAGCGAACTCGCAAGCGAGTGTATCTGCTTTACATGATAAATATGTGCCTCTTAGGCGGAAGTCGGGTCTGAAACTCTGAATGTCCCAAAATTAGAGAGGGAGATTGCGACCGATGGGAGGATGGAGTGGAGGCTGGGAATTTTCACCTGGACAAGTTGGAGAAGTCATTTCTCTGTACTGTAAATGGATGCTCTTGGTACGGCACGCCACGCTCGTATATCATGGAGCACTTGCTTGTTGGCTGGCTCTCAACAGCGCCAGTCTCCCTCGCAGGCGGGTCTTCTTGCGGCTACTCATTGGCCGTTGCATTTGACACATATTTGCGATCTGCGCTGGCAGCGGCGTAAAGGTAAGGGTCGGGTGTACGGAGTAAAGGTGATTGTGATGGTGGAGATGGTGAGGTGCGAATGGGTGGCCAGGTCGAGGGAAGCTATCCGTGGGGCGGGCGCATGACCCTCCTTCGCGAAACTCCATTTATTTATACTTAAAAATTGCTTATACCTTACCTTTATACAATTAGATATATATGCTCAGGTCGATATCAGCAATTAAATAAGAGTGAAGTCTGCAGTTGGCTGGCTCCTTATTTGACTGCAGCAGTGAGGAGCCGCAGTGTGTCTAGTTACCTAGGTACCCCGCTCCGCCCCGCCGTGCACCCCACTGTTACCTAGTTGTTCGAGATACTTGTACAGATACCTTCATCCATCTACCTTGCCTCGACAGCTTACGATACCACTACGCCAATGACTTCTCGAGAAGCTAGCCATGCTGGCTCATGGTACACCAGAAACTCCCACACACTCTCTGCCGAGCTGGATCACTTTCTTGAACAGGTCCCTAGCTCTATCGAGAGCCATCAAGTTCCTATCCCGAGGGCACGACTTATCATTGCTCCGTGAGTCGAGTTGCCTTGCACCTATGCGACCCCAAATGTCCGACTCTACTAACCTTCAAAAGCCATGCAGGATACACATACTCTGGCCCTACTGCGGCATGGGCCTACAAAACCCTCGACCTCTCGAAAGCAAAGCGAATCTTCCTCCTCGGTCCCTCTCACACTATACATCTTCCAGGCTGCGCACTCTCAAAACACGCCAAATACTCTACACCGCTCGGAGATCTCACCATTGACTCGGATACCGTGAAGGAGCTACATGCGACGGGGAAGTTTGACACTATAAGCAGGGACACGGATGAGGTCGAACACAGCTTGGAGATGCACCTTCCATATATCTACAAGATGCTCACCCTCGGCTTTAAGTCCAGCGAAGACTACCCAACCCTTGTTCCCGTCCTAGTAGGCAGTACATCAGAAAGTTTGGAAAAAGCCTACGGCCAGATCTTTGCCCCTTATCTCGCGGACCCCACATCAGTTTTTGTCGTGTCATCTGATTTCTGCCACTGGGGTATGCGTTTTCAGTATACATACTATGTTCCGAATAATTCAAAGCCGGGATCTAGCGGTATCAACTTGAGGAGGCGCGACGTAAACCCTGGGGATCCTGAAATACATGAAAGCATCGGGAAACTTGACAGGATGGCTATAAATGCAATCGAAGGAGGAGATCACAAGAGCTTTCTTGAAAACCTAAGGGAGACAGGCAATACTATATGCGGGAGGCATCCAATCGGTGTGGTGATGGCTGCGATTAGTGCTTTGAAGGAGGAAGGCAAGATTACTCCCGAGCAAGGGAAATTCAAGTTCGTCCGATATGAGAGAAGTGGAGATGTAGTAGATATCAGCGACTCTTCGGTCAGCTATGCAAGTGCATATGCTGTTATGTGAGTTTCCCCGTTAGCCTGATTTCGTAGAGCTCTATTCGATACACCTGGTGGTATTTGTTTTATGTCCTACACTCTGTAGTGAAGACATTCTCCTAGTGAATACTGTTAATTTATACCATGACCATCTGTTACAATAATGTAATTATATTACTTAAGGTTCTACTAGTTATGAATAATACGGATTTGCCACATGTCGCCAACCCCCCCCCCTCCCCCAAAAGGGGACGTGACACATGTGACTAAGCCATCTCGGGGCGCGATGATTGAAAAAAAACATTTACCCCTCTACCCCTCCATTGCACACCAATCGTCAAACAAGTTCCCAAAATGCCTAGAAAGGAGCCCCCATTTGATCTGCAGACTTGCGCTCGTCTGAATATCCTCCAATTGGAACCATACCGTTGCGCTAGAGAGTAAGGTCTTTTGATCCCCTACAAAAAGGTATTAACTCATCTGCCTTAGTGATTACAAGGACGACGGCACGAACATCCTCCTCGATGCCAACGAGAACGCCTACGGACCCTCCCTCACCCCAAACAGCTCCGCGAATCCCTCCAACCCCTCTGAGGAGCCCTCAATCGACTTCCTCGGGCTAAACCGATATCCAGACCCCACCAGCATAATCTGAAGCAACTCCTCTGCAACTTGCGAAATACACACATACATACCCCTAAAACACTCACTCCGGCAAACCTCTTTGTAGGCGTCGGCAGTGATGAAGCGATCGACGCGCTCCTGCGCTGCTTCTGCGTGCCCGGCAAGGACAGCATTCTCGTTTGCCCACCCACGTATGGGATGTACTCAGTGTCCGCACAAGTCAACGACGTAGGCCTAGTGAAGATCCCATTACGCCCCGCACCGGACTTCGCCCTCGATATACCAGCCATCATATCTACGCTCTCTTCTTCAGAAGCCGCAAGTATCAAGCTGATATACATTTGCTCGCCTGGGAATCCTACAGGGTCTTTGATCAGGAGGGAGGATCTACGGCAAGTCCTTGAGCACCCGACTTGGAATGGGGTTGTGGTCTTAGACGAGGCGTATATTGATTTTGCGCCCGAGGGCTCGTCGCTTGCGGAATGGGTTCTGGAATGGCCGAATTTAGTGGTTATGCAGACTCTGTCGAAAGCGTTTGGGCTTGCGGGTATACGGCTCGGAGCTGCTTTCACGTCGCCGGCTATTGCGTCGTTATTGAATAACTTGAAGGCGCCGTATAATGTTAGTAGTCCAACGAGTGCGATTGCGTGTCAGGCATTGCTGGAGGGTGGGCTGAGTGTTATGAGAAGAAATCGGGAGAGTATCTTGGCCCAGCGAGATAGGCTGTTAAAGGAGCTGCCGAAAGTCAAAGGAGTGGGCAGGTTTAGGGGTGGAACTGCTAGTAACTTTCTACTGGTTGAGATCTTGGATATAGCAGGGGAGCCTGATAATGTGACTGCTCTAAAGGTATATCAGAGTCTAGCAACAGATAAAGGGGTCGTAGTGAGGTTCAGAGGCAAGGAACAAGGGTGTTTAGGATGCTTGCGCATCACAGTTGGGACGGAGAAAGAAGTTACCAGGTTTTTGAGTGAGATCCAGGGTGTGCTTGAGCATATGTATGATCAGAAATGACAGACTGTCAATTAGTCACTTAGAATCACATGCGAGGGTAGCTCCCCAGCCTCCCCTTATACGGGGATAGTATACGGGGATAGGCCTGTATATATGCGTAACTAAGCATGCTAATTCGCCTTCCGTCTAAAGTTTCTCCACCGCGCCCGGGACGTTGTTCTCTGTCTCTGTTGGATCGGGTTCAACATGCAAATCAAAAGTTTGCCCAGAGGAATACATGAGCTCCAGGAGCTCTCTTCCTAGGATACGCAGACCATCAACCTTCATATCGTTTTCGAGCCTCTTTCTTACCCTTATAATACGCCTTCGCCAGTGGTGGAACTTCGGGTGCCTCCCATCGAACTCGGCCGCTATAACTGCTTCGTTGCCTTTTGGGCAGGAAGCAGGATTGGCAAGGCAAAGAAGACCAAATGCGTATTCTGGGACTTCGTCCATTTTCGTGTCCCATTCCCATTGAAGTTGGCTGGTATCGTGTTCAGGATCCGGTCGAATATATTTCTTCTCTTCCTCAATTCGAACTTGCTTGAGGGCCTCAATGTAGATTGATCGGATTTTGACGTCGTCAGTTGGCAGTAGAGGAGATGGGAAGACTATATCATCACCGGGAGTGACGACGGTCCTGCAAATGTTCAATCTCGGTGTGTTTATAAGGAGTGCTGAAGGGCATACTCACGTGATCATATCCCAATGGTCATCAAGTCCTTGCTGCCACATCTCGTTCTGCAAGGCACCCTTCGGCCACGAAAAAGTAACAGGACGAGCTTGCCATCCATCGTCGCCGATCGGCAGAATCCTGCCATTTGGAAACGAGTAAGGATGCCAATGATGCCTGTTGTCTTGCCAAGAGTTTGAACGATCAGGGCTATCTAATATGGCGTCGGGATAATGATAACCCGTATCGTCCTCCCACTAGATAAAAGCGATGTTAGTTCTTTCTTCCACTCATGAGATTGATGGCATGAGCTAAAGCACGTGACAAAAGTGGTAAGAGAAGGGCCAGTGTAGAATCCCGTTGTGCTTACCTCGACATCAGCAACATCAGCGATAGCGCCGTGGATGGCAAAGGCCAGTATTAAAACCGTAAGAAGCATTTGGTTGACTTTGATTCGATCAGCTGTGTCGTCGGACTTTTATGTAAAATAATGTGTGCTGAAACTGAGACAATGCAAAGGGACCCCCTTTAAATATCTGGTGAAATCAAACTATCTTATTAGACACTTGATTCATCAATGGTACTATTCCAGATCTAACAGCGCGTGTACCAGGGTTGAGTGTACCACCGTAAGTACTTCCCGCACTCAAAGCCCAATTGCGTTACTACTATATTCAACAAGTAAAAAAAGGAACCAGATTTTGTAACAAGTTGACCAGAGTTAAAACTGTCGACTACTATCGATATCTTACGCCCGCCCACACTTGGTTACTTAGGAAAGCCGTTGAAGCTCTACTTGACTAGATTTCCGCTGTCAGTATAATTAGAGCCCTATAGGTAATGACGAATCCGCTTGGATGTTGACTAAACATGGTCCTAGAAAAGACCAGATGGATTCGCAAACGGCGGATAGCAGATAAGTGTCGCCAGAAGTGTATAAATTTGCCCTTAAGGCGCTTCAAAAGAATAAATGGCTCAACTAAGCACTACAAAAACCGAGACACGAAAATAGATTATAGCTTCATGTTAACAACCCCTGGCGTATACACACATGTGCTAACATGACGAGAAAATTCCATGGCATGTGACGGTTCGTTTCAGTCCGCCCCTTCTAGTTCTTGCCCACCATCAAGCTTGGTGTTATGAATATGCTTGTCGTCATGTCAGGGCTATACTGCCACTTTCACACCTCGCGCTTCATGCCTTAGGTTGGTAAAGCGAGAACTGACAACCAGGGCCAATTTGGTCCTAATTTAAGTAGCAGGTTTGGGTATCTTCGCTGAATTACATTTAATACAGAGCAGGCTTTTCTAGATGAATCAAACCATTCGCAGGCTATGGGATGTCAGTGAGCATTGTAGATAAGAGGTGTTATAAACAAACCGGAATGAACTGCCGCAGACACACACCAGCTTGCTTGAAAACATCTGCGGTTTCCCCATCCATACTATAACCCTGGCTATAAACCACCTCACTGATCCCCACTTGAGCGATCTTAATACTGCAAGTCAAGCACGGGCATGTATCGCAATACAGTATTGCACCGTCTCGAATCCTCTCTCTACCTGCCTCCAACAACGCATTTTCTTCAGCGTGTAGACATAAACATGTCCCCAAGCCAAATCCGGAGCTCAGTCCAACGTTGCATCTAGGACAGCCTCCTTCTCCACAGTTCTTTAGGCCCCGAGGTGTACCGTTATATCCCGTGCTTATCACGCGTTTCTCTCGCACAAGGACACATCCCACGCGCCGCTTCATGCAATTACTTCGCTGAGCAGCTAAAGATGCCAACTGCATAAAGTATTGATCCCAGCTCGGCCTTAGCCTATCCTCATTCGTTAAATCGAGCTTCCCAAGTGTAGCATAGAGGTGTGCTAGATTACTTGACGTATTTAATAATCGTATAGTCGCTCGAGATATCAGAGGTAGGAGGCCTGTATAGGGATTGTAGAGATGTTCGTCTGATTTGAGGAGGAAATCTTCAAGACTCAGGCTTTCTGCTTGGGGATTGGTCTGGTGTAGTCTTTGTTGGCAACGTGCCACCGTACACTGACTGGTGCATCGACGCTAACGAGTATAAAGAATGGGCGGCGGAGGAGTTTGTCAAGGATGGATTCGGTGTGTATATCTGTTGTAACCCAGCGTTCGCGCCATCGTTTCGTGACAAAGTCGAGAAGGTCTTCGGTGGTATCAAAGATGTGTTCGATTTGGGGATGTGGAGCCCCTTCGATTATGCCATTAGCTCTAGGGACTGTGTCTTTCGTTGATTGCTTTTGTTCCTCTTGCTTGACCTCCAACGGGCCATTCAAGTCTTCATTGCGGGTGTTTTCCCGTAGGTAGAGATGCGTAAAGCCGTGATGTTCTCCTAGGTATTGGGCGACTGTACGTTTGCCAGCGCAAATGCCTCCACAGAGTCCGATCAACATGGTCTAGTCCCTGAATATGTCTAAATCGTAGAGTAGGATAAGTTGGATACGTAACAAGTAGCTGCAAAAGCAATAAACGCGTCGATAAATCGAGTCGCGTTCCAGCTTTCCCGAGGTCGTATGGTGGGGTGGGGTAGGGCGGGGCACGTGGGGGTTGGGTTACTGTACATTCATGCCCGGCGCATTCGTCGCTGGCCGAGGTATAGTTTTGAATGATCGCCGAGTGAAAGTGAAAGGCTGCATCTCATTTAGGGAAGAACTTCATTGAGGTAATATTCAACATACTCCTTAATAGACAGCCCAAAGTATCTACATTTCGTTCCTTATGGCTAATCCTACTCTACAGACTACCTACGAGCCCCCAGCCTCAACTTCAAGCTCTACCTTTACCCTTTCCTTTAACCTTCCCGACTCGAGACCCGTTTCTCCATCATCCTCCCTCTTCTCAGAGTCCTCCCAAACGACAATGTCAAGCTACACTTCGAATTCGAGGCCTGCTTTAGCGCGACAGACTACAGCCGAAGTGGCTGAACGGGATTACTTCCACGAAAACCCAGCTCCAGCGGCGCTCGAGGAACATACCGCCCAGGCCAAAGCGTTCATAGACGTCCACGCGGCTGCTGGCAGACGCGTCGTCTTGGTTACGTCCGGAGGCACAACCGTCCCTCTTGAGAGGCAAACCGTTAGGTTTATCGACAATTTCAGCGCCGGTACACGAGGTGCAACGTCCGCAGAATACTTCCTCGAGGCTGGCTATGCAGTTATCTTCCTACACCGACAGTTTAGTCTTTTGCCGTACTCTCGCCACTACAGCCATACCACAAATTGCTTCCTTGATTTCCTTCACGAAAGTTCAGATGGCAGCATAGTTGCCAATGAAGAATACCAAGAAAAGATGCAGAAAGTTCTCAGACAATACAATGCTGCCAAGAAGAGTAACCTACTCCTCACTCTCCCCTTTACGACTATAAACGACTACCTTTTCGTCCTGCGCTCCATCTCCCAGCTCATGCGCACCCTAGGATCAAGTGGTTTGTTATACCTCGCGGCAGCAGTCTCCGACTTCTTTGTCCCACCGGAGCGCATGGTTGAGCACAAGATACAGTCCACCAACGCAACAGATGTGCAAAAAGAAGAAAGAGATTCTGCAAGCAAGCAAGAGGAGGAAGAAGTATTTGACAATTTCGATTCTTCACCGGCGGTGCCTCGAAGCAAACGTTTGATTGTCGACCTGGACCCCGTCCCGAAATTCTTGAAGAACTTGGTAGACGGTTGGGCACCGGAAGGCATGATTGTTTCCTTTAAACTAGAGACAGATCCGGAAATATTGGTGCACAAAGCTCAATATTCGCTAGAACGGTACCAACATCATCTTGTGATTGGCAACCTACTACCAACGCGAAAATGGGAAGTGGTATTCGTGGCACCCGGGCAAAAAGACACCTGGATTCGAGTACCGAGAAGTAAGAAGAATCGGCGAATTAGTGGAATGGAGAACACGGTTGGTGCCAGCGCTGGCGAGATTGGTGAAAAGCCTCTGGATCCCAAAGACCTGCCAGAGGGAGACCCGGAGATGGAGATTGAGGGCCTCATTATACCCGCAGTAGAGAAGATGCACACAAAGCATATAAAAAAATGCTGTAAGGATACCATCATGAGCAACTTTGCTCTGGAGAATAGCTCGCTAGTTTAGCTTTGGCATAATATCAGGGGCCTTTCTCTCGAACAGCTTTAAAGCTTGAATTGATGATCTGGAATAACCAGCATGTGATATAAGGTATATACACGCGATTATTAAGTGCTGGAACCCGGGATGGAGAAGCAAGATACTGTAACGAGTACTCGTATATCATGCACGTGATCTCAACATTGTTTCACCCTTCTTTCTGTTCGGATTTGCAGGCGTTTCAGGCTTAAACGCTATGGCCTGTTCTATTCAGCCAGTCACTGCAACGGTTTTAGAACTCCAGCTGGTCAACTTCTCGGAGAGTCGCTGGCGATAGAAATCAGACGATCAACTCTCTAGCAGGCCTACTAATAATAACCCGTTGTCGTCAAACTCACATCTGATGGCTCGCTCATCCGCCCCGAAATCACCAAAGCCGGTACAAAAGTCGTCTGAACAACCCTCGTTGACGCAAGAAAGTTTCGAGAATGAATTGAAAGAATTGGCTGCAAAGGCACAAGAGGAGACGTGGACGAAATGGGTACTTCAGCAGGCCTGGATCCTCATTCAGTCGGCTGTCTTATTGACGCTGGCGGCCGCATACTCAAACGTATCTCTACTCACTCTATCACCGGTCTACGGCTCTATTCCATCTTCGATATGGCACTCCAAAGGCGTGATGACTGCATGTTTCCTCGGATGGTCTGGTAACCTCTTCGTGAGGCGGCAGTTGCCAGTGAAGCCGGTCAAAATGCTGCCCCTCATCGCAGCATATATCCCAGTCATGCAATTCTCCCTCTTTCGCATCAGTGGCTTCATGGGTGCGCTGTATGGACCCATCATTATTGAGAGTCTCACCTTCCTTCCACTTCTCCTCCTGTCCGTCTCGTGTACGGCTACCATTCTGGATGACCTGGAGCTCAATCCAGGCCGTGTCCAGTGGCTGTCAGACGCAATGCCGGGTATTTGCTCATACGCATTCTACAGAACCATGGAATACTTCACCAGCCACTGGACTCTGCGTGTCATTGGAAGAGACTTGCTCCATTCTCGACTTGGGCTGCAATGTCAACTTGCAGCGCTTTACTCCATATTTGCTCCCTCAAAGCTTCTTCTGTACGCCTTGCCAGCATTGCTGCACACATCCATCTTCAACTACCACGTGCCATACTCATACACGACGTCTGCACTGAATTCTACGTTGAGCCAGTCCGGGTGGTCGCTCATCGATCGCGCCGAGTCACTCACTGGATACATCTCAGTCTTTGAAAGTGACAAGCAAGGATTCCGGGTCCTGAGATGCGACCACAGCCTGCTTGGCGGTCAATGGCTCGCAGCGCGAGCAACTCATGGCCTTCCAGAGCCAATTTACGGGGTGTTTGTGATGTTGGAAGCTGTCCGGCTCATGGAGGTGCCAGAACGCGTTCCCGACTCGGAAGCTACAGCGTTGGTGATGTGAGTGCTCAAGCCGACATCTTGGAATGATTAGCTAACACTTGACAGTGGCCTTGGTATTGGTACCACTCCTGCGGCTCTCATGGCCCATGGTATCAAGACAACAATTGTTGAGATCGATCCTGTTGTCCATGAGTATGCGACCAAATATTTTGCGCTACCACCTGATCACACGGCGGTTATTGCAGATGCAGTATCATACGCCGATGCAGTGGCTCGCTCTGGTGAGCAATACGATTATGTGGTTCATGACGTATTTACTGGTGGTGCAGAGCCTGTCGAGCTTTTCACCGTGGAATTTATCCAGGATCTAAGGTCTATTTTGAAGCCAAGCGGGGTAATTGCCATTGTCAGTGTTGATCATATTTCCACACTCGTATTTGAGAGTTCTAACCATTTCTAGAACTATGCTGGTGACCTGCTTCTCCCATCAGCTAGGATCATCGTCCAAACCATCCGGACAGTCTTTCCCACCTGTCGTGTCTTCCGCGAATCTGAGCCGTCTCCTGAGAGCATTGCAGAAGATGGCAGAGACTTTACTAACATGGTCATCTTCTGCACTAGTGCAGCTGATATGGTTACGTTTAGGAGTCCAGAAGACGCGGATGTCCTCCACAGTGGGGCAAGACAGATGTTTCTTATGCCTCAGCATGAAGTGGATGAGCGGGTATTCACAGAAGTGAAGGCTGATGGGGGTATTTTAAGCAGGAATGATACCGAGAGGTTCAGAAACTGGCAGCAAAAAAGTGCATTAGGTCACTGGGCTGTGATGAGGACGGTGCTGCCGGATATGGTTTGGGAAAACTGGTGAGGCAAATGGTTTATTTCAACGCTGGAGAGAATCATCACATTTGATGGGTTATTCAAGTAAAGTCATGGTGTGTCTAATAAACGATCAAGTGATGGATACATTCAGTCTACTGATACTCCTTGAAAATCCAATTTTACTATCTACGCCAATCTTCTATGAACAATATCTCTTCGCATTCCTTATCACTTCCTGACAGCGTCCTCCCAACTTCCACCCGTCAACTTCTCAAAAGCCTCCCTATACTTCTTTGCCGTCTCTAGCGCAATATTCTCCGGCATTCTCACTCCCTGCCTTCCCTTCAACCCCCCCTTCACCAACCAATCTCTCAAATACTGCTTATCAAAACTCTCCTGCTCCCTGCCAACCTCATATTTATCGGCCGGCCAGAAGCGACTCGAGTCAGGCGTTAGTACTTCATCAACAAGTACAACCTCATCAGTCTCCTCGTCCAAACCAAACTCGAACTTCGTATCTGCAATAATGATACCCCTATCCTTTGCGTAATCCCTAGCAGCAGTATAGAGACTGAGAGCGAGTTTCTCAATCCTATCGGCGTACTCTTGCCCTACAATCTCAGCAGCTCTCGCGGGAGAGATATTCTCGTCGTTCTCTCCGGCCTCGGCTTTCGTGCTAGGCGTATAAATGGCGCCTTGAGGGAAGGCTTGCGACTCCTTTAGACCTGCAGCGATGGGGATGGAATGCACGGTGCCGGAGACTTTGTATTCCTTCCACGCGGAGCCGGTGATGTAGCCGCGGACGATGGCTTCGAGAGGGAAGATCTTGAGGCGGCGGACTTGCATGGAGCGGTTCTGCAAAAGGGCGTGTTGGGATTGTGGGATTGAAGAGGGGAGCGAGAGAGTGATGAAGTGGGTTCGGAGGGAGGGCAGGAGGGTTGGTAGGACGTTGAACCAGTGGGCGGAGAGGAGATTGAGGAGCAGGCCTTTGGATGGGATACCCTAGCATAGATCAGTAGGTAGAGGGGAAGAGGAAGGGGTATCTGGATGGAGGGACTCTTACATTTTCCATGATTACATCGTAGGCTGAGATGCGGTCGGATGCGACAAAAAGGAGCGTCTTTTCGTCAACCTTGTACAGCTCTCGCACCTTGCCCGTAGCAATCTTGGGCAGGGCATCAACTGACAGGGTGGTGACTGCTTTAGTATCCGACATGGTGATGTTTTTCGGTCGTAAGTTAAGTTAGAAAGTTGGACGTGAAGCTGGAGATGGGGATGCAGATCTAGATGTAGGCAAGTTGAGTTCTTTTAAGACCTGAACCCGACTATAAAAGAGTTACTGGGAAGAGGTTCAAAAACGAATGGAATAATAGTTGTACAGTACCAGTAAGACCTTGACAGAGCAGTGCTTGGTGGGGATCCCTGTAGAAAACCTTTACCCCACGTTAATCTTTTTTTAACATCGTAATTAGCAGCGGGTCTATGCTATAACTCTACCACATCACGTTTAAAAAGTTTGGAAAAATTCTGGAGGGACCAGTTTATCTAGAATAATATTATAAGAAGCGGAATAAATTTTATTATTTTTTCCCAGCGTTCAATATAAGAAATTGACATATCGCTGATATTTTGGACATATTGGTGAACCAGACTTGAGTGGGTACGAATGGTCTGGTGGGGCGTGCTAAGCCCATTTAGTACCACCAGAGACGATTAAGGAAACGAATTGATGCGTACAGTAGGGGTACTCCGTACGATTGTATAGCGGCAGCATCCCAGTCCTGTATCCCTTTGAGCGACACCATTGTGTTTACGATCTTTCGAGCCTCTATGCATGGCCAACCATAGTCCAGATAATTGCTTGTCAGCAGCGAAAAGAATACGGGGAAATATTCTGTGAGTTTACTCTCATACCATATAGCCAAGACGGACAATCATTGTGTTTCAATGGCATCGAAATGATATCAGTAAGTCTCTCTGCTTCATGCTCTAGGATTACACTCACACTGTTTACAGGAACGACTCGGTCTGCAACGCCTACGGGCCCCTCCGATACAATTATTTTCCCCTGCAAGCCCTCACCTCCACGGCGCAACGCTTCCAGGATGTGTTCCACGCCCAGGCCTCCGACCCGCACACCTCCGCCATTCTCTCCTCCCTCGAATCCGCCTCTCCAAAACACCACAAACCCTGACGGAGAAGATCGTGCAGCGGTACTCGCTCGGGCTGACAAAAGACGAATTCGTCAAGGCAGGAGACTATGTCACACTATCTCCCCATCACTGCATGACCCATGATAATCCCTGGCCCGTGGCCTTAAAAGTCATGTCAATTGGGGCATCTAAGATCCATGACTCGACTCAGATCGTCATGACGCTGGACCACGATGTGTAGAATAAGAGCGAGACGAATCTGAAGAAGTATAGGCAGATTGAGGAGGTCCCGGCTAGGCAAGGGGTCGATTTTGTATCCGGCTGGGAGGGGTATTGGACATCAAATCATGGTGGAAGAGGGATACGCGTGGCCGGGGACAATGACGGTTACGAGTGACAGTCACAATAATATGTATGGTGGGTTAAATGTCTCGGTACAGCGATGGTCAGAACGGATGCCGCGAGTATATGGGCTACGGGGAAGACGTAGTGGCAGATTCCACCTGTTGCAAAAATCGTTTACCGGTGTGATGCCCAAGGGCGTTACGGGGAAGGATGTCATTGTTGCGCTGTGCGGCTTGTTTATTAATGATGAGGTGCTCAATCATGCGATTGAGTTTACGGGGCCGGAGCAGACGATGAAGAGTCTGCCTGGGATGATAGGCTGGCTATTGCAAACATGACGACGGAGTAGGGAGCGCTGACGGGTTTGTTCCTGATTGATGGCATGTTGACGGCTTGGATGAGGGCCAAGGCTGCAACATCTGCGCTCTTTGATGAGCCGAAAGATGGAGCAAGGTTTACGCATCAGAGGAATTGATAATTTGATTGAGAATCAGCTGAGTGCCGATAAAGGGGCTACGTATGCCAAATCATTGTATCTCAACCTCTCGACACTCTCGCCATATTTTTCGGGTCCCAACTCCGTCAAGGTTGCTACTCCTTTGCGCGATCTGGAAGCAAAAAATATCAAGCTGAACAAAGCGTACCTGGTATCGTGTACAAACTCCAGAGCTTCGGATCTTGCAGCAGCCGCCAAGGTTTTCAAAGACACGTCGAGAGATGGCGAACCAGTGAAGATTGCGCCCGGCGTAGAATTCTACATTGCAGCAGCATCAATATCCGAGCAAACAGCTGCCGAAGATGCAGGAGACTGGCAAGCACTTCTTGCCGCAGGCGAAACCACTACCAGCTGGCTGTAGTCCATGCATAGTTCTTGGAATAGGCTTACTCGAGCCAGGAGAGGTAGGAATGAGTGCTAGCAACCGCAATTTCAAAGGTCGCATGGGCTCACCAGATGCCAAAGCTTATCTCGCGAGCCCCGAAGTTGTCGCCGCCAGCGCACTGAGCGGTAAGATCAATGGGCCTGGGTGGTACAAAAAGCCTGTTGGTGTTGAGAAGGTTGTGTTAGGGGAAGGAAATGGGGTGTCTGAGGACCGCGCGATGAGTGTTGGCGATGCGTTAGATATAAGTTGATCGCGGACGCCGACTCGATTATCCAGATCGCGGAATCGTCCATCTTGGGTTCCGAAGCTACTTCTGCTGAGACTTCAACTAGTGATGCAGATGAACACTTAACTGATATCTTCCCCGGATTCCCCGAGAAGGTTGAGGGAGAGATCGGTTTCTTGCGACGCGGATAACATTAACACCGACGGCATCTACCCCGGGAAAAGATAACATTTCCGTCGAGAAAATGGCTGAAGTCTGCATGGAGAACTACGATAAAGCATTTGGATCTATTGCCAGAGAGGGTGATATCCTCGTCGCAGGATTCAATTTCGGCTGTGGGAGCAGCAGAGAACAGGCCGCGACTGCGATTCTAGCGAAGAAAATTCCCCTTGTGGTATCCGGCAGCTTCGGCAACATATTCAGCAGGAACAGCATCAACAACGCACTTATGGGCGTTGAAGTGCCGCGTCTAGTTCAGAGACTCCGAGAAACATTTTCATCAAAGGAGACGGAGGTGAAGATGGATGTGAAAGAGCCCCAGCTCAACAAGGATAGTCTAGATAGTCCCCCTCCTGCAGCGCAAGCAAGTCCTGCATTGGAGGAGAAGATCTTGACGCGGCGGACGGGTTGGAAGTTCGTATGGGATGTGAGGAGGAGTAAGGTTGTTGTTACGGAGGGAGAGGGTGGGGCGAGCTGGAGTCAGAAGGTCGGTGAGTTGGCGCCAAACGTACAGGAGATTATTGCAAGAGGTGGGCTGGAGAAGTGGGTAAAAGGGGAGATTTCTATATAGGTATTAGGTCGTAAGTAGGATACAAAAATGATGTACGAGTAGGAATATACATATTACCAAATTACCATTTGCGACAAGGAGAATGTAGTTATACTGTGAAAATATTCCCTCCTACTCACATACCCCACCAGACCCCCTTTTACTTTACTGCCAGGCAGTATTATGCTGATGGCTAAGAATATTTCATAACCTCAATATACCGTTAGTAGAGAGCTGAAGTTGGCATCTAAGCACGTTATACTTTTCCCGCCTCAGTGCCGTATAATGAAGTATGAAATCGATACCATCTCAGAAGGCTTTGAATGGGATCCGATCTCATGAGAGAATTAACTAAGTGATGGGTGCTTGGGATTATTTAGGATGGGATCAAGATAAAGGACATGTGGGGAAGAAAGGAAATACTCATATGTTTGCAAAAATCTATTTGACTTCATCTTTTTCATTCCGTGGAAACACACAGGTAACATAATAATCTAAGACATTTTGCCCGCTGCCCATTCCTTCCTCTTGACCCCAAGCTCGACAGCTGCCAACCCCCAATCCTCCCCATGATTATGGCCCCCGCTGGTGACGCCAGCTCTCGCCTTGGCCTGATCGTCGTTCAACACGGTCAATAAACCAAATATCAAAGGGCATCCGGTATCGAGTTGTACGCGCATGAGGCCATGGGAAACAGAGTCGGCGATGTATTCAAAATGCATGGTTTCGCCCTTGATAAGCACCCCGATGGCGATAATAGCATCAAAAGGGCCAGAGGCTGTGGCTTCCGATACTGACAGGGAGGCCAGATCTGTACTCGAGGAGCCAAGGAGATCGCCAGCACCTAGAGTGGAAGAGGTGGTGGACTGAACCTGGGAGGCAGAGAAGAGCCTGTTCGCTGGTGAGGTTTTGCCTGCTTGTGGAAGAAGTTGTGGAGCTTACTTGGAGACAGCTATTGGCAGCTCCCAGGAGCCGGGCACCGATTGCACGATGATATTTGATTCTTTGACGCCTGATGAGAGGAGTTTAGCTTTGGCCCCTGCGAGGAGGGGTTCAATAATTGCTGTAAGCAAGCCAACGGTTAGCAAGAGGGCTCTGGTGGTGGAGTGCGGAGGGGTAGGGCAATCTTCATGTACAGGTGTTCCAGCGCGAATGGACGATTCCGATACGCAGGCCACTGCCATCGTGCTGTTGGGCTTCGCCAGGTCCTTTGAGTGATGCCATTAAGGTATATGTTGTTTTGTGGAGGTGGCAAGGGTGTAGTGTAGGTAGTTTATTGTAATTATTCCCCTAGGTAGGAGTAGGTGTCTGTTCCTGAACGAGGGGCAGCGCAGCCAAGCCAAGACCAAGTGTGGGTGTGGCGCGAGCTTGCGCATAGACCAGTCCAATCCACTGCAGCCCAGTCCAGACGATTGCTGTAGCAGCAACCTGGGAGGCCGTTAGAGAACACCATCCCATGCGACGAAATCTATGAAACTACCGCTTTCATTCGTCTGCGATGATTCCGTCCGTCAATTCTTCACCTCAAGTAGCGCTTCTACATACCTACATACTGGATTGATCCCACTGCAGAAGCACACAGTTCAACATGGCGGCGGCTTCATCAATTCTAGGCCCGTGGGTCCGTTTGGAAGGCATCTCGATATCTCAACTACCACCAGGCGGGAAAGGAACCAAACCTACGAATGCACCCCCTTCGAACGAGAAATTCACTGATGGGTCCGGATCTGCCACGCCTCCGAATGTCAAGTCTTTCGTCACAAGCGTACTTTCCGAATCTATTCCCTTCATCGATGGCGTTGCCCCAAAAGCTGGTGGAGCCGCGACATGGAAAGGCAAAGGATCGCCAAAGAGGTATGCTTCATCGGAAGCGCCTGTGCACCTTTACGAGCGCGTAGTTCCTGGAAGGGATTTGGACAAGATAGAAGGGATGAGTCAATTCTCCGCAGATAGAAAGAACGAGACGTGGTTCTGCAGGAGGTCCAGTCATAGGAATAAGGCGGAGAAGGGAACGGCGAGTTGGGAGGAGTTCATACACAATTTTAAGGATCACCACGCAGAGACGGAAGACGCCTTTACACCTACAGTGATGGGTGCCAGGGAAGCTATAAGGTGGGATACAAGTGGCCTGGAAGTTATTATCTACGGTGGTCGATGGAACAACATTACAGTAGCTGTTGTTGAGATGACACATAAGATTGATCCGAAACCACTGCATAATCGTACGTTTCCGGTTGTCCAAGTCGCGGCTTCTTTAGAAGGAACCTCGGAATTTATGGTCATTTCAATACCTCTGAGCGATTTCGAAAAGTCACCTTATGCAGACTTTGCGCGGAACAAGAGCTTGGTTGTAGCAGCATATGTATCGATCGAACGTATTCGGGTCCTTCCAAGCAACAGCGACGTGGAGTGGGTTATGGCTACAGCCTCTGACGCAAAGGGCGTCCTTCCTCAATGGATGCAAAATCTCGCTGTCCCCACTGCCGTCGCCAAAGATGTCGACATGTTCTTGGCGTGGCTTGCCAGCCAGAGGAATAGCGCCAATGGCAAGCCAGCTCCGATATCCAAAAATGCCCCGCCGAGTTCGAATGAGGAGGCACCTCCTCCAATTTCAAAGACCGACGACAAAGCGGCTTTCAGACAAGCGGACTCGAACAAGGATTTGCCAGTGGCGCCTGTGCAGTAATTATGGGGTGGTATGAGTATACGATCAATCTTTCCAAAATGTCAGCTTACGAAGTCATGTATACTATTTTATGTGGTTTTGGGTTGTTGGGGACCTTACTTTTATGAGAGCTATTCGCTTTTTGACCTCTTTTTCCATAGATCAGATATCGCTAACTGTGTGCCTTCTAATATAAGCTCATGTTCCTGAGAATGTATTCTGGTCTTCAATTCATCTAAAGTTTCTGGCGTTTGGCACTGGATTTTGCGAATCACAATGGGGTCTCCGCGATCCACTTCACCAATGACATAATGCTCCGCGACTGTTAGCTATGAAGAAATCGAACACACGGAGACGTCGAGGCTTACAATCATGATACCTGTAGTATCATTCTCCAATTTGCCCTTGTGGTAGTCATCATAGGCCCTCTCGATAGCGCTGGCACCATCATACTGTTTTGGTAGCGCACTAGATCACGGGAGAGTTAGTTATTTCCTATTGAAGAAGGTTTCGGGAGTAGAGGGAGGTTATGTTTCCAGTGTGGGGGGTTTTATAGGAGGATGTAGAGACGAAACATGATAGAAGGGGGTAGGGTAAATTCAAAGAGCCAGTTATTCTTACGGATGTAGGTTGATAACTGGGACTTGCTTCTCTGCCAAAGGATCCAGGAATTTTGAGGTAAGAATATGCATCCCTATAAGGAGTTAGTTATACGCTTGCTATACAGGGCAAGAAAAGGGTTGGTTTTACAGCCAGCACAAATAACGATATCGGGTTCGTCTGCCAGGACTTTTTTCGCCAGATCAGCGTCGTATTTCTCCCGGGCCGCTGCCTTCACAGCTGGGTCCTTCTCCCCGGCAGCATAATATTTGCCCGATATGAGATTGTGGTATGCGGTAGGTATTGAGACAGCTTTGGCACGATTGAGACCATTGGCCCCCGCCTTGTTGCTTATCACTCGGACAATTGTAAGGTGAGGCATAAGAGGGGCAGCATCAATAAGAGCTTGGAGGTTTGAGCCTTCGCCCGAAATGAGGACGGTGGCTTTTGTAGGGGGCAGATCTTGAGGCATTTGGATTAATGCGAAAGGATATGGTATTTGTGAAGTTGTGGGATTAAAGTTGTGAGATTGAAGTTGTTAGAGGCAAATAATTGGAGGGGGAAAATTGGAGGGGTAAAAGTTGAGCAGATCCAAAAAGGGATAGGATGCGGCTGCATCGGCGTCGGCAGCGGCACTCGGAGCTTTAGATAAGGCTCTAAGCTAAGCTAAGCTAAGCTAAGATAGGCTAGGAGTTCAGATAAGAAGCGCGAACCTCAAAAGTTCAACTTGACTTGTAGATCTTCGATATAACATGCTAGCGTCAGGTCTCAGCCTGCACCCCTAAATAGGCACTACATACTCAGGTATGGCTTACCACTTCCCTAGGTACTGATTTGCCCATCAATTTGGGCGAAAGCCTATACATGTAGGCGGGGTAGCTACGTCCCCACGTGATACCACGTGGCTTGTTGCTATCCTGATATCTTTCCATTGCCAACAAACATTAAATGGGACATTCCCATCCACACCGCAACATGGAACAGCGTGCACACTCGTTGAGATCACGCTGCCTGGGAAGTCTTCCGAAGCCATCCTCCGGTTCCTCCTCCTCACTCGCGGACATGAGAGTCAATGATCCTCCCAAGCTTCGAGTCCTGATCGCCTCCAATGGTGGCAAAGACGTAGCACAAGCCCAAGCCCTCGTCGTGCGGCTTTCGAAGAACCCCAAAATCGAAACTCGAGCCATCGTAGACGAAGATGCATACTCTACACATCGGATGTCACAGGAGACTTTGACGTTGAAGAATCGGCCTTTCGGGTTTGGTAGAAGAGCGGACGAGGCAGAAAGGGAGATTGAGAGGTCGCAGATTGATTGGTACAAGCAACAGGCGTATGACCTCTGCGACTGGGCAGATATGATGGTTTTAGCACCGATTGATGCGGACACGTTTGCGAAGATGTTGCACGGCATTACCGATTGTTTCCTGCTGGAAATTCTACGTGGGTGGGACGTTTCGAAGAAGATATTACTGGTTCCTGGAATGACCACTGCAATGTGGGAGAACCCCATCACGAAGAAGCAATTGAGCAAGGTGCGAAGGAAATGGCAGTGGGTAAGGGTCCTGCAACCGATACTATGGCATTACGAAAGCGAAAGGATACCGGCGAAATGTTTTGTGAGTTGGGATGGCTTCAGCGAGCTTGTGGGGGTAATCAAGAATCAGGCGGAACTTATGACCATAGGTCATGATGTGGATATAGCCACATCTTCAACGGCGACCTCGGAATCATACAACACAAAGACCGACAAACTTCTCCCACCGGAACTGTGGAGTACAATACTTGAATACGTTGGGGACTGGGAGATTGCAAAAGCGTTGGAAGTCTACACAACCCTTCCAACACCCCCAGAATGGCGAAGGCCCGGCGTGCCGAAAGACGAGGTACAAGTCTACATGCGTTCCCTGGAGCGGGTAATCCTTACGTCTTCAGTTCAACAAATAATCCACAAGCTCAAGGCGGCCCCTAAAGAGATGAAGTACCTCTCTAGTCTTTGCGTGAAGCTTATCATCAAATTTGCTTGACTGAAATTCTTACATACCTGGAGACGAACCTCAAAGAAGTTTTCCTAATTTCATTCAATCAAAAGCTGCTCCCAATAAAAGCCTCAACTGTCTATGGACGTACTGAAATCCTAGAATGGTGGCGTACGTCGCCGACATTCCTCTCCAAGACTTATACAGCTGAAGCGATTGACGGTGCTTCCAAGTCAGGCTTCATCCACGTTCTCGACTGGTGGCGCAATTCTGGTCTCGACCTCAAATACACCGAGTTGGCCCTCGAGCAGGCATCCTCAAAAGGCCACATCCTAGTATTGGAATGGTGGAAGCAAGCAAGCCTGCATCAAGGGAACTACTACATCGATCCAGACGTCCGCCATCACCATGGTTCTCCTATGCCCGCAGAACGGGACGAACACCCAGAGATGCATCCTCCTCTGCAGCTCAAGCCCGGCAAAGCGCTGTTAGCAGCTGCCCAGAATGATCAACCTCTTGTTCTTCGATGGTGGGACAATTCTGGCATTCCTATTGGGCATTCGGAATCGGTAGCAAAGATCGCCTCAGCGCAAGGACACGTCAAGGTTCTCGATGTATGGCGCGAGCTTCGGGGCGACAAAATGGCCTTTGATAATCGCATTCTGATTGAGCCCACCAAGAATGGCCATGTAGAGGTACTAGAATGGTGGAAGCAATTTAATCGTGCCCAGAAGGACCGGGTGGGTCCAAGAGCTGAGTATAAAACTTGTGATATTGAGGAGGCGCTGGAGGATAGTGTTGGGAGTGAGGGCGAGGCGTTTGCTGTTAAGAATGGTGGGCGCAAAATGGGTTGAATTTAGGCGTGCAGGTTAGTGAATGGACAAAAGTGAAGGTTTTATGAGGTGGGATGGAGTAACAGGGTTTAAGAAGTCTGTCTATGTTGGTATAATTGAATTGTCTGTTCTACTATGGACGTGGGCGAAGCCCGTATATATTCCATCGTACTCCCTCCCTACATAGTAAGGTACCTAGGTAGATATAGGTACGTGATTCCATGTAACCACTGGCCATTCTACGATACGAAGTAATCTGTCACACCATTTCTCAGTCGATGCAGAAGTGATTTGGTCTTCGTGTTCTTGAGACGCCACTCAGCGTGCACAATCTCTCGACAGGATTGCATTTCGTCCTTCACTGCCTGATAAGCAGCAGCAAGAGTGCGGGACTTCAAGGTGTTGGACTAGACAGGTAGCTTCCAGAGGTTGTCATCCTTAACTTAAGCACGAAGAGTTTAATGACACCATTGAGCTTATATCGAGGGAGCTTTCTGGAAAGGGCGCAAGGGAAAAAGTCAAGCAATGGTTTCATCCAAAATCGCAGCTACTCTCGCTAATGATCCGTATTTGCGAATGGTTACTAGAAAGTAAATGTGAGTTTTTGTTGAAGCAGACAATGAACGAGTCTTTACTAGAACAAATGCTACCAGACCAGGCGCCAGGTATGTGTGACCGCTAAGACGCATGGAGAGAACATGTCTGGTTGTAGGCACTCATACCAAGGTTATCCACACACCGACGTCCTAACACATAAACGCCAAAAGGCAACCGGACAAGTAGATGGGCTTCATAAAGCTGTCCAAATACACAAATGCTAGAACCACGGCCAGGAAAGCAACTTTTCAATTATCAAGAGAAGTATTATACACCCAAACTCCAAAACTCCACGCTCCAAATGCATTTAGAGCCCCATCCACACTCCATTTTTGAGCACACAGACTACACAGATACCACACCGTTAAGACTTCTTGTCTTTGGCCTCAATCTCCTTCAATAATGTCACCAAATCGGCCTCGTTACCCTCCATCTCGAGCCCTTTACCAACCCACTCCTTAGCCTCTTCCAGTCTCCCCATCTCAATCAAGCACCTCCCCTTCCTCCACCACGCCTTGGCATTCCCCGCCTTCTTAGCCTCTACACTGGCCTCTGCATCGACACTCCCTTCCACCCAATTCGATATTGCTACATGAGCCATCGCGCGATTTGAATATAACCCCGCAACCTCATCTCTAACCAGCCCACTCGGCTCCCACGCTGGTCTCGTCAAGGCCATTTGCAGACCCAGGGTGTAGTAGTTTATCGCATCGGTGTGTTTGCCTTTGCGGAACTCTGCGTTGCCGGATTCGCGCAGCCTGGTGATGCCTGCAGATCGCTTTGGGTTGACGGGAATAGGAGGAGGAGGGACATCAGTGTCGAGCTTTTTGAAAGCTTTGTGGAGATCGTTCAGGGCTGCGAGTTCTTCTTGAAGGGCACGGGACGTGTTGCTGGAGGAGATGATTTTAGAGGCGGGGTCCATGTAGAGTGGGACGAGCGTGAAAGTTTCGGTGTCTTCCATTCTGAGGGGGTTTGGTAGATTTCGGTCTGAACTGTGTGCAGGATTGTGTAAAAGCCTGTTGTCTGTTGTAAAAATGGTTGTGTTTTCAACCCATATCGTTTGAGGACAGCTTGCCGATGTTCAAGACGCTTAGTAATAACTGTGCTCGCACTCTGTTGCACTTTCCTCTAAATTGTGTCGAGATTTATATATATTCACACCCACAAGAGAACATGCCACCCTAAGGGAATTATGCTAAACGCGACGCTGCGATAATAATATATGCAACAACATTACACTTACGAAAGCCACTTTGATACTTAATTCAATGACAGAGCATTGCAATAAAATGCTATATACGAGTGCTGTATGAGGAATATCTGATTGAGCCTTTATAGTCATGTAACTTAGCGCTAGCTGACTAAGCAACTGGCGATAACCTCATCCTATTGCACCCTCCATCTTAGCTAGCTAACCAACAACCAATGCAACCTCCAAGATCATAACCTACGGATCTAGTAATTGTAGTGAAGTGATCACCTTGTAATACCAACAAGTGCGATCATACGATTTTCTGCACCTCTCATATCTGCATGGGAAGAGAGTTGATGGGGTGTCGGAGCGACGCGGTGAGAACTCGGAAACGCTTTGCATTGGGCCACGCGACAAGAGGTGGCTGATAGGGACGCCTTACCCAGGGAGCCAGGTAGAGGTGGGTTGATGATGTGAGGTGTGCGGTTCGAGTGAGTCTACGGCCCAAGCCTAGGTATCGATCTATCACATTCAAAGACAACGACATCAAGTGGTGGGCGGGCAACAGCAATAGCAAGTTAAGTTGAATGTGTTTCTTTTTTTTCAGTTCGCTAAGCGAAAGTGCCATTTTCATCTCAAATCCATTTATTCAAAAGGACTCAGGCTTGAAGGTGAAGTACCCTAATATATAACAAGAAGTATAATGTATGTGTAGTGCCTGTGCACAAAACGAGTGTAAATCGAATGAGTGTTTCCAAGCTTGAAATCCCAAAGCTCCTGTACCTTCCTTTCCGTTCCTGTCCTGTGTCTCTTGTTTATCCTTTCTATACCCATGATCATAAAAGTCATTGCAACATCGCAGCACGCAAGCATGCGCAGATGTTGTTGTAAAATACCCAATGCAAAGATCTAAGCTCTTCGCCTCTCCTCTCCTCTCTTCTGCGCCGATTTAGTTCTTCTCGGCAAAATCCCTAGCATGACGTCTGGCGCTGCCAGTGTTTCCAAGCAGACAGATAAGTTCGGAATCTTGTGTGCTGAGCGTAGCGATATCGTCGGGCTGGTTGTAAGCATTGCTGCATGGGAATGTTTGGCATCCGCTGACAGGCGTGTTTGAGAATTTGGGGAAGATCTCCTTTACGCCCTCATTGTCGTTTGGGTTTACAATAGCCGACACGTCGAAGTAGTTGGACCCGCCATAGCCGTTCCAGCGGACTTCTCCCAGCATGCCGGTAACATTCTCGGCGCCCGAGGACACGGAGTACCAGTTGCCGATCCAGGAGTCGGGAAATGTGGTGGACTCGGTGGCCTGGCCAGAGACCGAGAGAGCAGCGATGTAGGCGTTGCCGGCTGTGGGCGAGAAGTAAATGGTGCGAGAGGTGGAGTCTTGGTTGACGAAATGGACTGTATTTGCGGTGGATAGGGTTGCGAGCGCGGTGGCTGCGAGAAGGAGAGTGGATGTGAATTGCATTTTGATTGCTTTGTTTGGTGGATCCGTTTTGGAGTGTGTATAGTCGTAGGGACTGTATGGATTTTGATTGATGGGACGAGTGTTCTGTTTGGTGTCGTAGAGACAATGATGGACTGCTGTCACTGATAGGAAGCTACAAGTCTGAGCTGAGCTGAAGGACTGAAGTGATCACAGATCGATATATTCTGAAAAGAAGGAGTGAGAGAAACTCGTCGTTGTCAAAAAAAGTCTTGAAGAAGTCTTGAATGAACCGAAAGGATTGTGGGTGCAGAGAAAGAAAGCTATTTGGGGGGGGGCACAGGAGGCTTGATATAGGATATTCAGATCCCCGACGGGAGAGGCATGACTAGCCGAAAGTCTCTTTCGCACCCCCCTCTCATCAGGGAATGATAGCACATCGGGAGTGTGGTCGGTCAAAACTCTGTCGAGTAGGGGACACGCTTCTATCCGCTGTCCGAAGTAGTGCATCCAGAAGGTCCAGAACTATGCCTCAAATCCACTTTTGAAAGAGGGAGTGAGCCTTCCACTTCCACCTCCACCTCCACATGCACTTCCAGGAACGGATTCTTTGGTTCGTTAGACCGGCAAGCCTATTCGAGGAGGGTAGCAGAGATTTACCTGCTGACTCCACTCTATGGTTGCGATCGGACTTTGATTGGGTGTGGATGTTGGTACCTGAATCATTGCGAGCCGTCAACTTACTTCGCCATGTGTTTCCGTGGCATAGGACCTGTGCCGGACCTACTTTTTTGAGTCGTGGTGGTGTGGGGCCCGGCACTATCATTCGTCCCAATCGCCACGGCACGGGAGATGTTCAACGGCACCGTTTGTTGGAACTGACAACAGTGTTCTAGTCAGGGGGGCAAAGGGTCGAGTGGCTTGTGAGAAGCATCTAATCTTTTGATTTGGGGGAAGATAGATGTATACCACTTGTCATTAATGCAAACCTGGAATATACAAAATATACAACTGTAGATGTGGTTTTCGTCGGAGCTTCGTAAGTCCAGGTTTGCAGCTTGGGGAAGGGGAAGCAACAGATCAGATGGAGTGAGTGAGTGGGTGGGTGGGTGAATGAGTGAGTGTCGGACTATACGGAACAACTCCATAGCAGAGTAGTAGCCTGTCGCCTACTACTGCAAGGAGAAAAGAAAATGTCCGATTCTTCTTACCACATCGCAACCCGCGCAACCCTGTACCTGCATCTACACCTGCATTGGCATCTGCAGAGTTTGCACCTGTGCACCTATCGTAGTATCGATAAGGCATCGGAGAAAACCTTTACTAGGCCAAGTCAAGAATGGAGGGGGCGAATCACGGGTTTGATCACATAATTGTGCCTGTGTCTGCGTCTTTGCTGCAGCATCTGAGCATACTACTCTATTGAAAATTCCAAAATGCTGGACGGGTCTGTTGCTGCTGGTGGACGTGTACATGGAGGTACCGGGCTGTTGCTACTGGTGGACATCAACGTGGAGGTACTGGTACGTACCGGTATTGGCGTGGCGTGACGTGGAAAAGAGTCAGTCGAGGAGCCAAGACTGCCAAGTCCAACATGGATCAAGCTTTTCGGTGGGGCGGAACCATGTGGCCCCCGTCCCGAGCAGCCGATGGTCAAGGACAAGCTTCGGAGGTGGGCTTGGCACTAACTGTCCGATAGGCGACGTTTGATCGGACTAAACCCGAATAGGCGATTAAATCGATCGAGGTCGAGGGCAGTGCGAGTGCGTGGTTTGCCGACACTCGAGTCAATTGCCCGCCGTATGCCTAGGCCTAGGCCTAGGCCTAGATAAGTACTCGGGAGGACAAGTCATGTGTGTAGGTGTACTCCGAGTAGGCACGGCAGTCTGTTGTATAACCGGATAACAAGGATGGGTTGATGCAAATTATTGCATCGGGTAAATAGGTAACGAGTAAGCCACTGTTGGTTGTTGGTTGTCAGATGTTTGGCCCTTGCATAAAGTTGGCTCAGGTACCCGATTGGCGATCACGTACAGTACTGTAGGAATAGGGCTGCATGAGTACTTGGTACTTGGTACTTCGTAGGTACTGTATGTAAATTTACGGAGGAATGAGTTGTTGGCATGTGCGCTGTGCTGTGCCTTGCGTTTTCCCCGCCCCGTTTCTCTCACGGATATCTCCATCCCCCCATCCATCCCACTCCACAGAACCATCAAATTCTTCCATCAGATTCTTCATAATCCGATTCTTTATAATCATATTCTTCTTAATCAAATTCTTCACCATCGCCAAGTTCTTTGATTTCGGTCGTGACTTCGTGACTCGTGAATTTCACTACCAACCTTGGGTATGTCGTCTTGCCTCCCATATGCTACACCTTATTTTTGTCCCAAGTGGATTGTACTGAATGCCTGAGGCAGGTACGTAGCCTTATAGGTACCTATGTAGTAAAGAGGCGGGAAACCCCCTCGCCAAGACATAACGGCTTGAGCTTCCACTTCCCCGTTCCAGAGTAGGAGCTGGCGCAAACCGAGTACCAACTCACTGGAGGGCCCTACTTTCAAAGGTAATGTACCATTGTACCAATAGAAAAAAAAATACAAATCATGAAACGAATACAATTCGGTTCTCCTCTTCTGCCGCTGATCAATAAAATGATATGGAACATAAGGCAAGCACTCGAGTGCAGAGTCGTAAAGCCGAATTCCGATACACTTTTAGCTGTAGTCCTTGTAGACGTCGTACGGTATATATCTACCTTACCTATTCCTTGTACCTCTCTACTTCCCGAATAGACGGGCGATGCGTTAAGGGTTTAATATCACGGTGATCATAAAAGCCAGTTATAGCTAAAAGGTTCGTACCATAATGCCTTTGTATTGCATAAGTCAATCCACCTCAAACTAGAAATTAAATAGAATGCTTCTGATCTAACTCCTATATACTAGTCCATATCTATTGCACGAACTTGCTGTCCTTACTTACATACAAATCCACATACTCATCCACAGCCATAGCCTCCAACTTCTTCCCATCATTCCCAAGATCCACCAACTCCTTAACCTTAGCTTCACTGAAGTGATGTCCAAGATGCCTCTTGTACTTAGCTAGAATCTCTGGCTTTGCCTCCTCCCTCCTAAGTCTATGTCCCAACGGGGCCTCCACTACGACTTCCTCCAGCACGGTGCCATCGTTAAGTGTTACGGTTAGTGCATTAGGGATCGTGCGCATGTTCTCATTGTGGTAATCCAGTGTGAATTGAGGGTCCTCTACGCACTTGATCTTCTGGCGGAGAGACTCAACGAGGGGTGAGGTTGCAGCTTCCCCGCCGTCCGTGTAGTCGGTTGCCTCTAGGCGACCATACACAAGCATAACCGAGGCCATGTATTGGATGCAGTGATCGCGATCGGCGAAGTTGTCCATAGGCTTGAATTGTTTATCGATAATTCGGATACAGGCTTCGTGGGTGCGGCAGGTAATCTCTTTGATATCGGCTGCGGATTTGCCTTGGTCGGCTAGGGTCTTGTGGATGCGCTTTGCAGCTTCAATTGCGGTTTGGGAGTGGAACTCGGCTGGATGGTATGTTAGAGTTGCAAATTGGAGAAAAGTGGGATGAGGGGTATTTACCTGGGTATGAAACCTTGAACAAAACATTCTCCATAACGTAGCTACCATAAGGACGTTGGAATTCAAACTTGTTGCCTTTGAACAAGACATCGTAGAAACCCCAAACTGGAGCAGAAAGAACAGTAGGAACGCCAGGCTCGCCCTTCATGACCTTCAAAACGAGGTTCACAGCCCGCTGGCAAGCATCACCAGCAGCCCACGACTTCCTCGACATTGTGTTGGGCGAATGTCTATATGTCCGCAAACTCTGGCCATCAACCCAAGCCTGCGAAACCGCATCCGCCGTCTGCTTCTCCGACAGACCCAGCAACTTGGAAACCACAGCAGCGCTAGCAACCTTGACCAGCACAACATGGTCCAAACCGACCTTGTTGAACGAGTTTAGAAGCGCCAAGCAGCCCTGAATTTCATGTGCCTTGATCATAGCCTCCAGGACTTCTTTGACCGTAATCACTTTTCCACTCCCCAACTTTCCTCCGGCACGGTTCGTCCGCGAAATCCAGTCTGCGACCGCCAAAATGGCGCCCAGGTTGTCCGAGGGGTGGCCCCATTCTGCGGCCAGCCAGCAGTCATTATAATCCAGCCAGCGGATCATAGCACCGATATTAAACGCACCGTTCACAGGGTCGAGCTGGAAGGGTGTGCCGGGGACTTTGGTGCCGTTTGGGACGATGGTGCCTTCAACGATTGGGCCGAGCAGTTTCGTGCATTCTTTAAAGCGCAGACCTTCGAGACCGCAGCCCAGAGTGTCGAGGAAGACGAAGCGGGCGGTGTCGAACTGTGAATAGCTTCAATTAGCATTTTCTTTCTGCGTAGATGGGTGGGGGAGCTTACTGCGAGATCAGAGTTTATAGGTGTGTGGTGCACGTAAGAAGCAATATCTTTGATCTCGGGATCATACTCGCGGGCTTGCGGTGGAGGAGGAGCCCCCGATTGAAGAGGAGACATGGTGGAGAATTGCTTGAGGGTGGGAGTTGTAGTTCGTGGTGAAGCTCGAGCTGCGGTGAAGGTTGAAAGAGGGGCAAGAGGAGCTCGCGATCTGGCGGGGAAAGGAAGCCGGAGGTTGATGTTCTTACTTGCTGCCGTACGAATGCTGCGTTGGATGGCTGACATTGTAAATGAATCAATGGCAAGGAGATGAGGGGAGGGAGAGTATATCTTCAAAGGAATCTCCGTTTCCACGTAGGAACATATAAGTATGTATCCTTTTATTGGATGAGGTCTTGCTGTTCTTCCTCGGCCTCCGCTTCTAAAATCCGGTTTAGGACTTTGCCCTTCCCGCAGGTAACCGAGGTATTTGTATCGAACTGGTGTGTACTTGTAGCTTTCGTACCGAAGTACCCTTACCTAATCGTCCATTTAGCGTCCACGTGATAGATGGAATCGCATAGGAGTGATTAGTGATTAGAGAGTGAAGTGCACTTGTAGTGGGGTAAATGTTGGGGCAAAGGCGCATTTATAATAACTCTTCACTTCCCGTGATATCTTTCTCTTCCCTACTGTATTTTATTTTACTTTCAACCGCACCTAGATTCAACGTCCTATTCTAATCTACAACCTTCCACACGATACCTACAAGTATGGCTCTTCAACACGGCAATCCCGCGGACCTCCTCCCCGTCCATTGGAAGTCCCAAATTACCGCCTGGTTCGCAGAAGATACGCCATCCTTCGATTACGGCGGCTTCGTCGTCGGCGACAGCGAGCGGACCGCTACCCTCTTTGGTAAATCAAAGGCAATATTAGCAGGCGTACCCTTCTTCGACGAGATCTTTGCACAAGCAGGATGTACTGTAAAGTGGCATTTAAAGGAAGGCGCAGAGGTTGACCCGGGCTCGAAAGGGAAGATAGCTGTTGCGACAGTTACAGGTCCTGTGCGGAAACTGTTGTTAGGGGAAAGAGTGGCCTTGAATACATTGAGCAGGTGCTCCGCCGTAGCGACGAAATCAAGAAACATGGACGAGTTGGTTAGGAAGGCAGGATATAAGGGCATACTTGCCGGCACAAGGAAGACTACGCCGGGATTCAGGCTGGTGGAGAAGTACGGGATGATTGTTGGGGGTGTAGATGGTCATAGACATGATCTGTCGAGTATGATCATGTTGAAGGACAACCACATTTGGGCGCGGGGTAGCATTACGGAAGCTGTGAAGGCAGCCAAGTCCGCAGGCGGCTTCGCGTTGAAAGTGGAGGTGGAAGTTGATAGTGAGGAGGGCGCGGACGAAGCTATTGCTGCTGGAGCGGACATCATCATGTTAGATAATTTTGATGGAGATGGACTCAAGGTTGCGGCGAGGAGTATCAGGCAAAGATGGGCTGGGAAACGGGAGTTCTTGCTCGAGTGTAGCGGTGGCTTGACATCGGAGAATGTTGGCACATACATTAATAACGGTAAAGTGGATAATGCTCTCAGAAGCCCAACCTCACTAATTTCTCGTTATAGATATCGACATCATCTCTACGAGTTCGATACACCAAGGCGTACCACATGTCGACTTCTCTCTCAAAATCGATCATTAGCAATAAAAGCTGTACAAGTTAAGACAATTCTTCACCTAATCTGTACCACTTTGAACTGTCGTGGGCTGCGATTTGACACTGCCGGAGTTAGGGTAGGCAAAGTGCGGGTGGTAATCTGAAGGAGGAGATATTTCGTCCCGGAGCTAGGGCGGGTGGCGCCTTGGAGTCTAAAATCATGGCGCGAACCCTAGGTAGAGTAATACAACTGGACTCGATACTATTTTGACCCTCTTTATTTTATAGTGGAAGGTCTAGGCGGATAAATCAGAGCCTCTCGAGTGGGCATCATTGTTGCAATTGTAATCTTATGTAACTAACAGAAACCTGGTAGTTTCAGACTTTCGGGCGACACGACTCACGAAGTATACGTGTATACCTTGCTCATACAGTATGCATACTTCGAAATATTCGGACCCCACCTAATAGATTTAAAATGGCAGCTCGCTGTTTTCTTTTTCCTTTCGTTCCAATTTCTCTCAATACAATACCTACGATTGGAGGTCGACATTTCAAATCAGCATGGCTATTATATCTCCTACTATTCTGGTGGTATCCGTCTGTGGTGCTCTCATTATATACGTGATAAGTCGACTTTTGGGAGGTAATGGTAATGGCGGACCACTGCCTCCGAGTCCTAAAGGCCTCCCAATTCTTGGTAATACCAATGACCTGCCCAAGCCAAATGAACAGGCATGGCAACACTGGCTGCAGCATAAGGATCTCTACGGTGCGTATAAACTACAGTTGCAGCCATTTAGTATTTCACAGAAACCATAGCTAAATACACGCTACGTGCAATTTGTAGGCCCAATCAGCTCTGTTACAGTCTTTGGACAGACCATGATCATCATCAACGAACCCCAAGTTGCTTTTGAGCCCATGAGAGACCGGTCTACTATTCACTCTTCGCGACCTAGTCAGATGTTCGCTGGCGATATGTATGCTCAGGCCTGTCACAGTTCTTCTGAGAATGCTGACCTAGTACCTAGTGTCGGATTCAATAAATCAACTGCTATCAGCGCTTATAATGATACCTGGAAGATCCATCGGAAGAATATAACCAAGGTCGCTAGTACCAATGCTTCCCTCGCCATGTTCGATCGGGTTCAAGAGGCTGAGTCTGTACGTTTTTTGCTCAATCTTTTGGATTCCCCAAATGACCTTTTTGATCACATCCGAAGGTAGGTTCTTACCTGTTACAACCTTTACCAGTTCAAGCATCGCTTCAATCTAACCACTGAACACAGAGAAGCCGGCAGCGTTATCTTGAAGATTGCATATGGCTATACAACCGAAAGCCACCATGAGGGGATTTGTTGAAGCGTCACTTCCTGGCAAGTGGTTGGTGGACGTCATTTTTTCTGTAAGTCTGCGCAATCAAACCATCATAGCTCGTCTAACAGAAATGACTGATGTATCTCCCGGAGGGATTTCCAGGTACATCATTCAAGAGCACCGGTCGTCGACTGGCCAATACTTTGAGGCAATGTGTCGACCAGCCGTACGCATTCGTCAAGCAATAAATGCGTGAGAAGAGACATAAAACGTCTTTCTTGCCATGAGCGTGTTCGCTGATGTTCAGGTGAAAGACAGAGAGGAACTCGACTGTGTCCTTGGAACCCAGCGACTTCCTATCAGCGCAGACCGTGATAATCTACCATATATCATGGCATTTATGAAAGAGACACATCGTTGGTATCCTGTTGCACCTATGGGTTTACCACACGCCAGCAGCGCCGAGGACACGTACCGAGATTACAGAATTCCCAAGGGCGCCGTGATATTTCCTAACACTTGGTACATGCCATGCTTATATAATTCAGAAGCACCTAGTCACTGACAACAATATAGGTGGTTCACCCACGACCCTGCTACCTATGCCGACCCCATGACTTTCCGCCCCGAACGCTTCCTCGAAACCGAAACGCACAGAGCAGAGCCCGACCCACGTAACGTTATATTCGGCTTCGGTCGCCGTATCTGCCCCGGCCGCTACGTCGCTGACAATGCACTATACATTACTATTTCCCAAACTCTTGCAGTTTTCAACGTCGAGAAGCTCGTTGTGAACGGTCAAATCGTGGAGCCAGACATCAAGTTTGAGCCCGGCGCAGTCAGTCACCCTGTACCATATCGGATATCGGTCAAGCCCAGATCAAAGGTGCATGAGGACTTGATTCGGGCGGTTCAGGATGAGTACCCATTGGATGAAAGTGATGCGAAGGGGTTGCAGAATGTGAAGTGGTAGGTGTGCTGTGTAATAGATTTGACACCAGACAATAGTATTGATTCCGCAAAACGCGGTTTGGCTAGAGATTCTTATAAGCAAGGGGTAGAGACAATGCGGGATCGCACACATAAATGTCTCTCCCTTCTCTTTCAGTGGCAATAGCGGCTTTCTGGGCCATTAGATAGAGAATTGTTTCCGGAGTCTATCTAATTGTTTCCGGAGTATCTCTACGGTTTTACCATAGGTTCAGTTCAGGTGAAGAATCAGACGAGCTGTAGGTACTGTATCTAAATAGTGAATTTGCATACTGCGCATCATCTCGGTCTATACTTTAGCTGCCACCACTAGGTACCTCCCGCTACTCACGAGAATGGGAAGTGAACGAAAAAGCGGCATTCATTATTATCCTCGGCTTTTAAATGTCCCATTCCGAGGATACTATAGGTTGGTGCCACTTTTTCTGCTCGCCGGGAGGTCAGAACTCTATCTCAACTACTGTTACATCACATTACTCTCCGCAAAAAATGATTCAAATGATTAGCTCCTTGGGCATTACACCATTGGTATATTCTCCTTCTGTCTGCACTTTTCGCAATAAACCAGTATCCCATCCAACTCCCAACTAACCAGGCCCATAGGCAACGCATGCGCCTTGGTATGCACAAATCGTTAGGTATGACTTCCCACAGACGGTCTCAATGGTCCCGCCATTGTAAGGGCATGCATCAATGATCGCTTCTAGTGGCAAAGCACATAGGTTCACCTGGAGAGGCCAGCGTGTCAAGACTGGTGGACTCGGCTTCCGTGTGGAGTAGGCAGGGCGCGCGGAGCAAGTAAACGCGAGATTGAACCAAAAGTGGTGCTGATATGAATTCGAAATTACGAGTACGATAGGACTTGCTACTATGCCAAAATCCAGTCAAGGCTTGCATTTGGAACTGCATGTAGAATTCTTTTGAAGGAGCATGAAATCGAAGCACAAGTAAAAAAAAGAACATTAGATTATTTATCAGGGTGGGAAAACGATAATTTAAACTTTCTTCTCTAGCCCAGTAACATTGAAATGGTTATGTTAAACAAAAGAAGAGGAAGAGGAAGAGGATCACTACAGTGGTGGGAATTAGGCTGTCCCAAAGAAAGGCTGCGCTACAGGCATATGAGGAGGGCGACGCACGTGCTAGTTAGTCCTTCGTTCCTTCACTCCTTCGCCTCAGCCCCGTCCTGATACTCCGTACAATACCCATTCGAATTAGAGAGCGAAGGACTCAGCTATTAGTTAAGTAGAGAATACTGGCTGATAGCACTATATTGTAGACGTGTCCCCCTGGCCGATAAGAGTGGTAGTCCAGGTTTTCCCCTCTCTCTCCGGTAGTGTCGCTTTTCGCAGTATACAAGGTGTAACAGTGATATGACTAAGATAGACTGTAATGCCTAAATCGCTAGATTTTTGCGCTGGAAAGTGGAGTCTTTTGTATTGAACTCAAGCGGATTAAGTGGAACGCTTAGAACTTGGGCTAGTACATTTACCTAAGGAGCGAATGCGACGACGTTTATCACGTGCAACGATAACCATGGACGATTAGCCTCCACCAAACTTCGCGTTGCGGCTGTTCATAGGAGACAGAGGAGGGCGGAAATCAAGACCCGTACGCGATGTAGGCGGCCCACCGGGTTTTACATGACTACTTGGCAATCTAACAGCTTTTACTCTCACTGCCGCGTACTGTGTTAGGCTGCATTGAGAGGACGCGTTACACAAGGAGGGAGGCAAAAGTATAGACATACTAAGAAAGGGTAGGACACGAACGAGATCATACAAATTTTATAATTTTCCGGATTCTGATTCCAAGCTCGCTCTTAAAATGTGGTGGCCAGGCAGTGGAAGTAAGAAGGCCATTAATTGATTCAAGAGAGAGAAAGGTGTAAGCAGAGTTTTCTGTGCTTAGGTAAGTTTTCGTCTTCCCCCCTAAAGTAGGTCCCGTGTTAAGCGAGCCCCCTCAACCCGCTTAAGCTCGCGGCAGCATGACATACCATATAGTTGGGACCCGAATAAAAGGCATAAATTCTACAATAAATTCTCGGATTCTAAATACAAGCCCGCTAAAAGACATTACGCCACTCGTTATTTCCCTTTCTTATTCCCAATGAATTTTCCCATCCATTTTTTTTTACCCCCACACATAAACTCCCCACCGCCATGCTTTGACGAATCTACCCAATTGGTGCACATGTAAATGGAGCATGAACAGTACCCTTCTTATATTGGTCCATCTATGAATGTATTAGCAATCGTATGTTCCTAATGAATGGCGGCGATATGAAACTTACGATATCAACGATAGCAGCGTATGTTCCAGCCACCAAAGTGATCATACCAATCACAAAGACAGCACCGTTAACAATGCTAAGCAACAGGTTTTCCTTAGCGTACCACTTCCCGTTCTTGATAAGCATGAACCACATCATCGCGGGGAAGTAAAAGGTAAAGCCCGAAATGAACAAGGCGGACATGATAGATAGAAGATCCGAGAAGAAGGGGATGGCTTCGGCGATAACAAAGGCGATGATGGTGAGAAAGGCGAGCAGTGCCAACCACGTAATCCACCCTTTCTTCGTATTGATAAAGCGAACAACCGAGTCCTTGTACATACGACCGTGGAGATAACGAGCAACTACAGTGCCGTTGATAGAGCCCGAGATGAAAATGACCGGCAAAGCAACTCCAAAGGCAATCTTGGAGATCGTCGGACCTGCTGAAAGCAGAGCAGGGGACTGAACGTCCTGGCCGACAAATGCGTAGATGAGGGCACCAGTGAGCGTGTAGATGAAAATCTCAAGTATTCCTAGTGACCAGATTGACTTGATAAAATCTTGCGGGCGGTGCATCTCATCCATGAAAGAGAACTGACAGATTGAGAACGAGTACGCAAAAACAATATTGGTAACCGCGACGAAAGCCTCGGCAAAGGTGACGTCTTCTTTGGGCCATGCCGACCAATTGACAGCCACTGTGGCATTTCCAGATGTTATTCCGGTGGCGATAATGGTGATTCCAATGGCAAGCATGATAGAGACGAAATCGATATAGCCCAAAATAGCTACCTCGGCGAACGATGGAGGGATGGCTACGAGGAATAGGATGACGGCAGCCACAAAACCGAAGACGACTGAGCAGGCGCCATTGGCACTTAGGTTGAGAAATGCGATTGTGGCAGTCAAACTGGGGATTGAAATTAATATATTCTCCTTGCAATTGTTTGTCATGAAAGAAAGTACGTACCAATGCGATCCTACTAGGAAGACCAGTTGCAGCGTGAACATGGCGCCGACCAGCTCGTAACCAAATCTCCCCATCAGAAGTCGTCCCGCATCAGCATAATGAGCCACTTTAGGAAACTTCAGCTTGACCTGTCCGACGACGTAACTGGTGTAGATAGCAATCAATCCAATCCCAACAGTCAAAATGACACCAGCCACCATTCCGAGCGTAGCAAACGCCGAGGGAATAGACAATGCGCCCAATGCAATTGCCTCCACTAACAACACCACGGTCAATCGTTTCCAGCCCAGACGCTTGAAGTGTGCAGCTCCCTGCGCTTCTAGCACTCCAATTTCCCCAACGATGTCATCTTTTGCACCGTCGCTTGAAAAGAGATGCGAATCAGATGAACTGGTCTTGTCATTGTATTTGTTCCGAACGCTTTTCTCGTTGTCGTTGTCCACCGCTGGAGCGGCAGAGATGCTGCTGTCGAAGGGGGCCATGACTGATGGTGTTTGAAGATGAAGATGTGGAAGAGAAATGGATTGGAGAGTGTGTGGAACAAGTCTTCTTTAGCACCCGAGAAGCGACCTTTAAACATGACACCACGACTCACTCTAGTTCCGGCACAAGTATTAGAGTACCTCATGGAGCTTGGAACCGGTGACACCGTAGACTAAGGTAAAGAGGGTGGACACATCGGAGGAAGGATTTTATGGATTTCTGGTCTGAGTGGTCTGGGAGTACTTGGAGAGAACTCCATTTTTACTATGGTAATACCTCCTCAACAACCACTCAGAAACAGATGATTTGTGTGTAGAGATTCGCTCGCTCCGATGTGTCCTCAGCGGGGTCGCCATGGAAGAAAGAGGGTCCAAAGCGGACCTTCTTTCCTTCCAACATGATGCGCTTTTTCTTGACACAGTCAGGAAGGAAGGATTAGTGGGTACTTGTAGAAGCCTCAATTTACGTAACGCGGGATCACTTAAGCGCGCACTGTGATGCAGTCGTTTTAGTCAGCAATCCGGTCAGTCACTAATCTGGTGCTTTTAGCTTTTGGCTCTTAGCTCTACGAAGCAGTTTGGTTTGTTGAATCGTTAGGCTGTGGCCTACTCCAGTACAATACACACTTTCTAGAAGACTAAAATGTGTAGACGAACCTCGGGTTACCTGCATGATTAGGGAGCTCTCCTCTGCACTGCACTGCACCCCGCTTGATCTTGACATTTCCTAGAGAGCAAAGTGCGGGGTGACGGCACGGCTTACGGGATTGATACCGTTCGAAGGTATACCTTGGATGTACCTACCTACCTAGGTATGGCAGCGACCACCCCTTCCCCTTCTAGAAGTAATTGATTATTCCCACTAGGCGCTGTCCATACTCCGTAGCTCTTTGGAGCATCACATCTGAGGTTCAAATGGCTTAGTACGAAAGTAGGATTTGTCTGGCACGCTACGGAGTGATCGAGTGCATTGCAGATCCACCTACTGCAACGGTGCGGTAACGGGAAACGATCTGCTATACAGGAGCAGCAGGCGGCCTGACGATATTGAGGGTTTTAACTCAATCACGAGGTACGCCGTATTACTTCGTCGGTACCTATTTCAGTCTCATATACCTACCTTTGCTAGTTGTAAGTCTGAAACATTCCTTTCCGACAACATAGGATAATTAACTCAATCTAGTAAGGATTTACTGGTAAGGTACGAGTAGATGAGCAACGTACTCGTAATGGACACTTATTACAGTATTACTATACGGAATACTCCGAACGCGGCTCTCGGCTCAACTAGGTGCTAAATTTACGGAGTACATCAGGTTTTCATCAAGTAAACGTTTGAACTACGAAGTAAAGTTAGTAAAGGAATAACATATGCACATTCCTGTACTATTATTTATTGGTTTGGGGTCTTTTTCTCGGCCCTGCGCTTCCCAACCCAACTCTACAATTGATTGCAAACAGCTTGTAGATGACTCAGAATTTAAGGTAATTTCGGTATTTCTAGAATATTATAATACCTTATTGCCAAAAGAACATATAGCGAATACTATCCCAAAAGACTATGAGTCGATTGATTCAAGTCCTCCGGACCAAAACTCGGTTGAACAAATGGTTTGAGTGAGTTCGTCGCGACGCGTCGGTGACATCATTGTCATTTGAATTTACAGTACGGCGGTAGACTCCTCATCCCATGTGCTTCTCTCATCTACAACCTTACACCAATTCCAAATCATCCATATAAATGTCATCAGAAACGGTTAAAATGTCACACGCAACCCGCGATATCCTAATGAGGGTCAGGAAGATGATTCCGCCTATGCTCGACAAATTCCACAAAGGTAGCCCTCAATCATCCCACCACAATACCTCTCTAACCCTTCGCCGTAGGACAAATGGGCCGCATAGCAGTAATAGGAGGCAGCGAAGACTACACCGGCGCCCCTTACTTCTCCGCCATGGCTTCTGCTAAGCTCGGCGCCGACATGGTACCCCTCCCTCCCAACTCCATCTGTCGAAAGCTAACCTCTCTCACCTCCCAGAGCCATGTAATCTGCGAACCGCAGGCAGCACAGGTAATCAAAACCTACTCCCCAAACATAATGGTGCACCCACTCATGCGGCAATCCTCGCATGCCTCTGCCGAAACAACCTCGTCTTCCATCGCCGCTGCCATCATTGACATGCTACCCCGCCTACACGTCCTCGTTATCGGGCCTGGATTAGGAAGAGATAAACTTATGCAGGATACATGCGCGCACGTAATCAAAGCAGCGAGGGAGAAGAAGATGCCGTTTGTGCTGGATGCAGATGGGTTAGCTCTTGCGCAGTCGAAACCAGAGCTGGTGCAGGGATATAAAGAGTGCATCTTAACGCCGAATGTGGTTGAGTTTGGACGGTTGTGTAAGAGTAAGGGGATTGATACTG
>QGMJ01000167.1:0-48748 GCA_007821545.1 Lachnellula subtilissima
TTCCAAGTTCCAACTCTCCCCCTCCCTTAATCCTTCTCAAATACAACTATAAAACGCCATCTAACGCCATCCACCCTCTATCCACCAAATCACCATCGCATCGCATCGCATGATTTCGCACCAGCAATAAGAAAACCCTCCTCAGACCAGACCAGACCAGAATCAATCGCTGAATCCATCCTGCCATGCATTCGACCGTTCATCCATTCGTGTGTATAAAAAAAAGCGAAAGCTAAAGCCAAAAGCCAAGTCGAAAAGAGTCTATTTGTTTCCGAATGAAAACGAACAAGTTTACCTTTCAGCATCCATCAATCCAGACCCCATCCCTCTACTTGATCTCGCAAGCAGCACATCCAATATATAAGTAAAGGCACATAGGCAAGCCAATAATTAATCAATCACGGGGCATATGAGGGAACAGTATCACGCTGTGCAATAACTTCGCGCGCATAAAATTCTACAAGCATGGTGCCGTAGGCTTCTAGTTCTTCGACGGGGACGGAGAGGCGAAAGTCGTTGAGGAGGAGGAATTGCAGCTCGAGGTGGTTTAGTTCGGGGAGGGGGAGACCGCCGACCTGTTTTTGCTTAAGTCAATTCCAATTCCAGATGATAGGCAGAATGAGAAGGGTGAAGGGAAATACCTTTGCATATCTCGAATTGGTATAAAACACATCCGAAAAGAACTTGCTCGCGCACGTGACTCCCGCAATAACCAATCTATGGATATTAAAGCTATCAACGACGAAGAAGTGTGAGAGCGGGAACGAAGGCTTGACGGGGCTTATTTCCGTATGTGTATACGGTCTTTGATCTTCTCCATCTCCACTTCCGCTTGATGAGGAGTCTGCGAGGTCGGAGCCGTCTGCTGAGTAGCCTGTCGAGGGGCGCGAGTTGTCCAAATCCATGGATTCCCGCCGTAATGCTTGCATGGGAGCGGCGTGACACGCTCTGTCATGCGGTCAAAGTAGACCAGGAGGGATAGGAATACTTCGTAGGTTGTGGGACAGTATTTATGTATTCGAGATAGGTAGCTGAGGATGGTGATGCTGGGAACGTTTTTTCCATGGAAGGCTAGGACGCTAGATGAAAGGCCGCTCAGGTTTGAGGAAATTTCGCCTGAGGGTATAGGTCGGTTCAAGGTCTCGTGTTGTTGGTCGTTTGTGGTTGTGATTTTGGTGAGAAGCCCCGCTACCATTTCAATGATATCTGTAATTGGCATCCCGCTTATCTCGTATTTCAGTGCCGGGTCGTCTGTTGCTCTCCTCCGTCCAGATTTCCCTCCCAATAAGAAATCCTCGGAGGCAAAACTCTGTATGTGTGCAAGATCCCGTACTTTTATAGTATTCCCCGCATAACCCTTCACATCATCTAATGAACTCGGTCCTGCAAATTCTACCTCGGGCTTTGCCAGGGTAATAGGTGGTTTGTTACTCGCCGCTGCATCTTCCGGATATGGGGACTGTCTAGTCGATGTAGAAGATACAGGAAAGTTCTCCTGACTAGTAAATCTATTTCGCGTGAAAGACCCTGGGTTCGAACTCGAGCTTAACGGTGGCGATGGTGGCGGTTCCGTCTTTATCGTCTCCGTCTCTGCCTCGACCACATTATCACTTGCTTCCTGCTCTACTGCTCTCGAAGGCGTACTCGGCGGAGGGGTGCCCGCTGCTATCGGGACTGGTCGGGGACTACTGGGGCGACGCTCGACTCTCGATTGTGAGGTTTGGCGGTATGGTGATGCAGCAGGAGATCGCTCATGGCCAGACCCAGCTCGCATCTTCCGACTGCGATGGTAATGGGATCGCGACGAGTCGGAACCGAAATCGCTGCCGAAATCAGTTATCACGGCGGCCATTCTCAGGCTACAGTGCGCGTGGAGGAGAAGATATGCTGTAGGTTGCAATCATCAGCCTGTGTTTTGTGAATTTCTGCTTGAAGGCTAGTTGGTAGTGGGACATTGATGCAACGAAATGACGAGGCGATCTGTCGAAACGTAGGAAGGAGGATCTGGGTTGTTGTTGTGTTTCGAGCGGGAACGAAGCTGGAGGTGGGAGGTTTATCAGGACCGCCCAGGCAGGATAGCGATTTTGATTGTCAAGGCTTCGCACAACGCGCAATACAGCCTCGACGGCCTTGAGTATTCACTTTGAAGATAGCCAAAAAGGGAAGCACAACTGTTGAGCCAAAACGGCCCATTTCCTTGCGAAACAAATCACGGTGGTAGAGGTTGAGAGATTGGGAGTGGTGTTCATTACTCGTACTTGCTTTGCACGGGCGACCCCCCACGAAAACTTATCCGCACAGCGTTTACAATAAAGACGAGGGAATGGCTTACCTGCAGCATTCCTGGAATTATGGCAGACGTAGAATGTGGTTTCTGGACAGCGTCCTATGCACACGCGTACGCAAGATTCGCGTTGGTGGTCGATATCGCGGCGTTATCTGGTGGTTGATGTTTTTCGGAGGTTGTAGCCGGAATCAGACGAGAGTCAGGTTCGCCAAAGGGTCCAGCGAAAGACAACTAGATAATAATGGCGCAAGTGCAAGTGCAAGGCAAGGCAAGTACGGTGCTGTACAGGACTGTAGTATGACGACCGCTGTGGACCCGCACAGCTTTAGGGGGGCGAATAGGAGGGAGGGCAATGCACAGAAGAATCAACGATCTTCAGAAGAGGAAGAGGGGATGGGAGGGGAAGAGGCGAATCTGCCAAACACCGAATGCAAGAAGGCGAGAGACGAATATGCAGGTTCAGTACTGTATAAAGTTGCTTTCGAGGACTAGAACAGAAATTATAAATTATTTCTACAAATACCAGAACCAACGCCAATATAACACCCTTGCGCGGATATTTTGCATCTGCATCTAGGCCGTGGTTGGTGGGGGGTTCTGCTTAAGCTATCCGCGAGTAGGAACGAGAGAGGCTGACACGTTGAGGCGGCGGATTCGGACGGACCCAGCTTCCTAACCAGAGCATCGGCCTTCCTTCCTCCCAAGCCAAGGTACAAGTAGTCCTTGTATCACCATATACTTTCTGCAGTCATCCGCTCCCAGAAGTCATCATACAGTACATCACAATGGTAGTAATAAGTCATGGCTATTTCCCTAGAGATCACGACGGAGCCAGGGCACGATATCTCGCTCTCTCCCTAGGTAGTTTTCCTTTTGTCCTCACCGCTGCTACACGCCATACATTCAAAACGGGTGGAAACTTTCTTGACCGCTATATCACAAGATACAGCCCTGTCGTGGCTGCAATAAGGTTCGGCGCGCCCAACACCATCCCATTTAATGCTCATGCTCATATCTAATCATACATTCGCCTATTGGTGACGGACAGCGTAATCCGTATCTGGCAGATACAAGTGCCTATTTGCCCCCTTCTTAGTCAAAACCACCATACGAATCACTCCTCCCGAGCTGCCATCCCACTTGATCGCCTCTCGTAATGCGCCCTTGACGAAGTTGACAGCCGCTTCTTCATCCATTCCCTCCCTCCAGTTGGAGTCGCAGTATCCGTAGATGTATGTTGAGCCTGATCCGCCAATGGCGTATGATTGCTTGTGTAATGATCCTCCCAGGGGTATCGAGTAGACCTGTCCTCCGTGTCGCTCATCCCAACCTGCAATAATCAACCCAGCGCTGTCCCTCATCAGCATTGCTACCAAGATATACCCATTCTAGAATCCATACCTCAATCTATCCTTGTTCTCGTAGCACAACTCCTGAAACATCGCCGCCGCTGTCTGGGTCGTTGGTGGTCGGTTGTTGGCTGTGGCATACATTCCCAGTTGGTAATGAACAATATCTGCAACCGCCTGTGTGTCTGCCGCAGAGCCGGATCGACAGCACCAGATGGTGTCGTGGACTTGAGTGAGCTTGTCGGTGACACGGTTAGCAATGTATGCTCCGGTGGTGGTTCTAGAGTCGGCGCCTATTCGCTACCATCAGCATCTCTTCCTACAGGTTATGCAGCTTCGTAGAGACAAACCCAAAATAACACCGTCCTTGAAGTTGATTGCCATGCTGGGTTCCTGTCAGTTCGGTCGAAGATATTGTTGTCCGGGCAAAGCTTACATTGAGGTTCCTAAGCTGAGAAAATGTCAGTAAACTCAGAATAGAAGGATCAGGAAGATCTTACTTGACTTCGCCCTTCTTGAGGCGGTCCATATCAACATGGATACCATCTGCCAGAGCTCCTGTTAGCTGCCGTCTTGAGGGAATGAAGCTGTTTGGAGAGCAATGTACCTTCATTCAACATTCCTGAAGTTCCGAACTCCATCGTGACTACTTGGGTATCTCAAAGACGTAAAAGAGGAATGTAGGAAAAAGCAGTCGGGAATCTGGTTGACATGCGGTTGCTTGGGGTTGATTGAGCTTAAGTTGAAGCTCAATACAGGCAGCTTTGACGCGCAGCAACAACCGCGAGGCTGGATTGCTGACTAACCATATCACGTGGTCATAATCTTCCTCCCCTGAAATGGCGACGACTTTGGTATGTGACGATGTATATGATAGCACGGCTAGTCAGTTGGACAAGAAATGATGGCCTTGTGGGATTCATGTATATATATTCAAAAGGGGGGTATCTATGGTGCTACTTCCTCCAAATCACAAAATTGCTGATCCAAAGGATTGAGAGGCCCCTGAGTCCCTCACTTCAAACTTCCTTTCAACCATGATATCTATCCATAATACAACGCAATAAAATCCTCTAGTGGAGTGGCTTTTCAAACTTATCCCCAAACCAATCCGTCAACGCCACGCTATCAATCCTAAAGCAGCCTCCCTGACTAATATACAACCTTTTATACAATAACCATGTCCAATAATCAACCTCCTCTAGTCAACCTGTTCCTAGTCAGCACTCATGTCACAATTAAAACCCAATCTGGCAGCACCTACCCCTCTTTCTCATCCAAGACCAACGGCGTAAAAGCATCCTTCTTCTGTACCCCCTTCCCTTTCTCCCCATCCGCCTCATCCTCCGCACACCCACAATCATAAAAGTCCCCAATCTTCGAACAATCAAACTCCTTCTTCTTCAACCTCTTATTAACCACATTATGTACATGGCAAGCCCACGCCGCAGCCGTACTCCTCGATGCGACCTGCGGTGGATACTTCTCCAGCACCTTTTGGAAATGCTGCGCGCAGTCGCCGCAGGGGTAGAGGCGCGCGAAGAGGTGGATGTAGGCTTTTAGGGCTGTGCTGTCGTCTGCGCTGGGCTTGTCGGGGAATTTCGCCATCATGGTGTGCAGGAGTTTCCACGATGCGTTGCCGAGTTCTGCTCTGTTTGCTTCGTCAGTTGTATCCCCGAAGTGAATGATAGGACAAAGACAAAGGGGCGTACTTCAAGGTGGCATTCTCGAGCTTCGGTGCTGTGGCTGCACCTTTTAATAGCCCGTCGTCTAGGTTTACATCTTGTTGGTATTGGTATGAGGGAACATAATCCGGATGTCGTGTCCCTTGCGCTTGGTTCCTAAATGAAGATACGAATATGAAGCCTAGGAATGCCGAGACCGCTATGATCATAAATACGGTGATGTTCTGCCTGCGTGGCATTGTGTATACTTCGAGGTGTACTCCAGATGTGGGCTTAGTGATTACTTTTCGGTGGATGCGATAATTGTAGATCTGCGATGTTTGCTGGTGGAAGAGATATTGTCGCCACCGCAAAGAAGTGACCACGTATCAGCAAGGAACTTTGTTTGATTTCATTATTGTTGTTGATTCGTTGTCGTTGTTCAAAATGGCCTGTTGACTAAGTAGTCGTTCCATCCCAAGAAGTAAAAGCAGCCGAAAGTAATTTGAACCCCATCTTTCTACGGTGAGGATTTACGGTATTATTATAATAATCGGATGATCTGATGTGCCTAAATACTAATTATAGCCACTTGATTGGGTAAACAGGGTATACACTGTTCAAAACGGTCCATCTAAATCCAAAATGGGAATCAAACTAATTTGCGGCCGCACGAATTCCCCGCGCTCCGGTCCCGCACCAAAATTAATTTCCAAGAGTTACTTGTATGACCCTCATACGGTATTTGGATTGTCAGCACGAAGAGTCATTCACACACAACACATATACCACTTCTTCCCCAATTCATCCCAAACCTCTTCTATTTACAATTCCTCTTTATAAACATCTCTTCAAAATGACATTCCCTCCACCTCCCGTCAACACCATCAATTGGGACGATATCGGCTTCAAAGTCCGTGAAGGTACCTCCATCCTCTCCCCGCCATTTGGCATTGTACCTCACCAACACCACTAACACCCAATTCCAGTCAACGGCCACATAGAATCCCATTACAGCACCAAAAACTGGCCAATGGACGAACCCCAAATTCGTCACCGACCCCTACCTACGCCTTCACGGCATGTCCCCCGCCCTCAACTACGGCCAACAAGCCTACGAAGGCATGAAAGCCTTCCGAACCCCCTCCAACCAAATCACCATATTCCGTCCCAATCGCAACGCTTCCCGTCTCCAGCACTCCGCGTCTTTTATATCGATCCCACCTGTCCCCGAGAAATTATTCCTCGAAGCTGTACACGCGGCCGTGTCTCTGAACGCCGAGTTCGTACCGCCGCATGAGACGGGCGCAGCTATGTACATTCGTCCTTTGATCTTTGGATCTTGCGCGCAGTTGGGCTTGAATCCGCCAGAGGAATACATGTTCTGCGTGTACGTGCTCCCCGTGGGCGTCTACCACGGCGTGCACCCCGTCAAAGCGCTCATCCTCGAGGAGTTCGACCGATCAGCCCCAGACGGAACAGGCAGTGCGAAGTGGGAGGGAATTACGCACCGGTATTGCGGTGGAGCGAGAAGGCTAGAAATGAGGGCTATGGTATTACGTTGCATTTGGATAGTAAGACGAGGACGGAGATTGATGAATTCTCAACGAGTGGGTTCATTGGGGTCAAGACACAAGGGGGAGAGACGACGTTGGTAGTGCCAGATAGCAAGTGTGTTATTGATAGTGTCACCAGTGACAGCTGTCAAGACATTGCGAAAAGTAAAGGATGGAAGGTTGATAAGAGATCTGTAGGTTCCCTTTCTATGCTCGTGCTCACAACCAACTAACTATTTTTGCAGATCAAATATGAAGAACTCCCTGAATTTAGCGAGGTCTTAGCAGCCGGCACAGCGGCAGCGCTTGTTCCCATCAAGTCTATTACACGCACTTCCCGCAACGAGACGACCTCTTACATCAAGGCCGACTCAGAAGAGCCCGGTCCAGTATGTGTAGAGCTGCTGAGAGTGTTGAAGGGTATTCAGCAGGGCAAGATCGAGGATACGTTTGGATGGACCACCCCAGTCAGCCAGGTGGATGCTACAAAGTACTCTGCTGGCGAGCAGACAAATGGAGTAAATGGTGATAGCGTTGATAAGTTGCCGTAGACGACATATGAAATGAAAACAAAAGTTCACTAGATTGCGCACATCTCAATCGGGGCCCACGGCACATCTTTATCCTTCCTCCCAAGCGACCACAACCATTTCGTATTAAAGATTTCCCCATAATAATCAAAGTAACAAAGATACGCCTCAGTGATCACATCCACAGTCATAGGATTAGTAAGCTTAAGCTTCTCTTCTCCCCTAACATTACATTCCCTCCCTGCCCAATACCTATGCTTGCCTTCATAGGGGGGCTTAACCTCACAGGGCAGTCTGTAGAGATTTAGGGTTCTTCTAATCCGTTTTATTATACGTTTCCCGTTTCTCCCTTTAGGCTTTCGGTAGTTGAGTTCTGATGTCAGGATTCTGCTTTATAAACCTAAACGGGAAGTGGGGCGTTTAAGCGAAGAGCCCCTTTTCACCGCTTTAACTGCGAACCGGAAGTTTGATTTTGTGGTTGCAAAATTCTAGAAAAGCTTGACTTACTAAAATTGGGATCATAGGAAACGGATTTATCTTCAAATGTGATCTGATTTTCAGGAAGGTCGTAATACAAGCTCAAATTATCAACGAGGCGTGTTAATATTAGAAGCCAAGCAAGATGTTTACACTAATTGCCGTTGAATGTGGTGTAATTCTCTATGTAATAAACAATTACCAAGGTTTCAAAGACTGAGGTTGATGAGAGGAGTCTCCTCAAGGTCCACTGACTCCTGATGTCCTTTCGCGCTGGTTTTAACTCCTTGGAAGTCTTACAATTACTCACGTAAACTATCACACATTACAATCATTAGTCACCGACTCTCCTGGCTCTTGAATCGGTCGTCTTTTTTTCAATTATGCTATTTACGCAACGCTTGACTTTGTTTCAGCCAGCCGGGTACCCAATAATCCTGTGTGATTCTAGGCGTTTCTCCCGCGTGTACCGCTCACCATGCAAAGTCGATCTACCAATTCCAATTCCACTTCTCGCTTCCGGACGTGCAGCAAATCGCTCAAAAGGATCCAATATTCAACATTCCCCTCGCTATCATCATGGATATTGGTGCTCGCCTCATCACTTAGACAATAGGTGATTAGGATATAGTCTCGTCGTAAAAGGACTCTGAGCTTGGTATCCAGTCCAAATGTTCGTCTTCATTCGTTTCATCCATGTAGCATGCCCCATTTGCTTGATGCCGATGAAAGTTACAGCCTGAATCATTAAATCCAGGATTTGGTATTTCTCTGAAGCTGTTTCCTCGCACGAGACGAAGATATCCTTGGAAGAAATCTTCATTCTCCCGACAAAGCAGGCGAAAGCTATCAGAATCCTTTTCAATAGGTATTCCAGAAAGGTTGCTTTTGTAAAGGTGGCGGACATAGTCTTGAAGTGCCCATTTTCGAATAGGTGAATCTGTGAAGGTGTTTCGAAAGGCGTAAGAGACCATCGAATTCTTTGTCTCTGCCTCCGGATTATATAAAGAGATAATTCGGATTATGTCCATTGTCTTGTTGGCAAGTTCAACCAGGCAAAGTTTCTCCGCAAAGACGTAAAGCTTGAAGAGTCGCTCCAAATGCTTCTGGCTATGGACCAGAGACACTCTCCCCCTATAAAGCCAGTGAACAAAGAGTCCAAACGCATCCGAGCTTTCTTCTGGTAGATACATCACTCCAACTCTCTCCTCAAAGGCGCCTGTGAATGCCTTGGAAAAGTAATCCGCCGTGTCACAGATGGCTTTCTTATGCACAATGTATTCTTTCTGCTCTTTTCCCACGTAGATTGTGACAAGTTCCGTTCCAAGGTTGCTATTCAAACATGTTAGCTTCGGTATTCTCTGTCGCAAAAGAGCATGGTGACTTACTCTCCGAGTATCTCTGGTTGCGCCATCTTGACGTTTGAAATTGCTCCAAGTTTGGTGTCAGAAGTCAGGACTGTCCTAGGATTGAAGACAGCTCGCTTTCAGACTCCATTTTAATATTGACCTGATGGCGGTAAGGTTTGAAGTGAATTTGATAACACGTGGGGCCAAATGGCAGATTGCTTTCAGAAGTCGGTTCTCTCTGAATAACATTCAATTTTTGTATTCCTCGACAAAGATAAAGGACAGATCCTGGGACTTCACAAGTGCAACTAAAATGGCCTCAGTGAGTACTACCCAATAGCATCATTCTATACCTGCTGATTATGAGGAGAGCGTCGCCTCAAGCTTTACCAGCGGGTCAACTAGCAGTGGTGCCATCGTCGTTCATCGCAGCAAGCCGACATGCCTCCTCCTTGGAGAGTGAGTTTGATCTGAGTGCCCGAGTGTACCATATCTGACCCGTTGTTTTTTTTAGTGAGATGGGCCTCGAAATAATCGTCATTGTGACTGCCAATGATGGCCAGGTACGATCTACGTCCTATGAAGCTCCAGAAATTGAAGCTGACTACGCATGTGTTATAGGTCGAATTCCATCGCGTCCACAAAGCGCTGCTCCTCAACTCCAGCGAGAAATTTGCGGACCTGGTTGAAGATGTTCCAGTACCTCAGCTCCATCAACTAAGTGGCGATGTTATTGGTTTCCCAGAGATTGGGTCGAAGACTATCAAACTCTTCATCAACTATCTTTACACCAAGGTTATTCCAACCTTTGATCCAGTAGACACCGATGAGGCTAAGATTGATAAGACTAAGGAAATGATTTGCTTGTACGCTTTCGCCGAGAAATATGAGGTGCACACCGACTTCCGCAACAAGATCGCCGACGAAGTCCAAGACGGCTTCCTGGCAATCGAGTCAATCTCCACATCCGGCATCATCAGTCACATCTATAAAGCTACACAGCCAAACTCAAAAATTCGCAGACTCGCTGCTTTCTTCCTTCTGCACCATCTTCGATCCCCAGGGTATACCGACGATCAATCCCTTACCACTTTCTTGGATCAGAACAAAGAGGCGCGGGACGACTTTGTCGATGCGGTTAGATTCTTTGAGCTTGGTCGGGATCCTCGCATCCGCGACTGTAGCGGCGATGCAAAGTGTTTAGAGTGCTATCATGATCCTCGATATCTGGAGGGAAAGGTTGGAGTGCACCCTTGCCAGTTTCATGTGCACGAGTATATTGGAGATTTCAAGGGTATTAAGTTGAAAGAGGTCGATGGGGTACACGTTTATGAGGATGATTGTGATGAAGGAGAGCCGCAGCACGAGCCATGTCATTTGTTTATGCCTTGAGGATGTCTTATAATGTGGGAGAGGCTCGGACTGCTGCATCTGTGTCAGTATGGATGGATGATGTAGAGTAATATTCTGGGTTGTCTGGTTGCTAAAACTGTCTCACACAAAGGCTTCTGGCATGTATTTCATGATTCCAAGATCCTGTCGTCACTACCATAATCCCACAAAAAGCTGAAAGATTCAAATTGTACTCCGAAATATTTTAGGTTGAATCTCGCTGACTCTGGACACACAGTGATCTTGGAACCGACATCGTCACCATCCATGTTGGGCCCAAGAGAAAGCATTTGCTATCCATAAGAACCTTATTTGCAACCGTTGGCATCTCTTTTCCAAAGATTTCAATGGTCCTTTTATGGAAGGCGCCGATGGCACAATGCAATTACCGGAAGATGACTCGCAGGTGTTCAGTGCCCTCGTTGCTTGGATGTACCGCAATCAACTCCCTCTTTTCCCACCGAACAATTTAAGATGACGGTAACGGATGTGACATGTGTGTTCACTCACTCTTGCCACTCTTTCAATTAGCAGAAAAGCTGTGTATCAATGCTTTGGCCAATCAAATTATGGACAGGATTCAAGACGTTCAATATTTGTACAGCCGCATGTTTGGCTGCTCGGAACTCGAGAACATCTATGCATATTCCCACCGCGGGAGCAAGCTTCGAACTTATGGAGTTCTTAAGGTGATTCAAAGAAGTTCTGGAGGCGAGGGCGACCACGAAGGTGATGAGAATGAAGGCAAAGACGCTGACGAAGATTTTTGGGGAGGATTATTAGAGCTGCAAGAATCCTAGCCAGACTTCGGTCGAGACTTCATCACGCTACAAATGAAATATGGAGCCCGCTTCCATGGAATAGACGGATGTGCCGATGCCCAAAGTCGCGACTCGGAGACGGGCTTTGGTAAGTGTTTCTTCCATACCCACGCCAAATCAGAGTTCTGTCACCTTGGGCCAGAGCCTGTGGATACAAATGGGCCATGAAGCAGGTTCAGTATATCTTAGTTGCAGTTTCAAATTGTCAGTCCTACTTGTATATCTGTTCGAGCTCGGCTCTAGAAAGTGGCTGACCCTGACAAAATGCAAAGACAGACATTAGTGGTTAGTGCTTAGTGCTGAGTGATGAAGTTCGAGGAGGCTAAAGAGCGTTTAACTGGTGGTTGAACAGTTGATAAATTTATGCAATGGTGAGCTAGGATACTAGATCGGGAGCAGACACTCATGGGCCTTAGCACTAGGCCATTTTCAATAAAGTTTGGGTATAACTAACCTTCACTTCTAATTATATATCACGCGTGAGAGATTTGCAAGAACTATTCTCATGCAAATCAGAAGCTATGCAACTTAGAAAGTGAGAGAGTTACCCCGCATACCTCTGAAAAACATTCACTGGCAAACTAATATAATCTGTTATTCTCGAAGCTTGCTTCTCTTCCTTGCCACGAGAGCGTAGTCCAAGGTTCGGCCAATGTATATCCTACTTGGGATGGAAGATCAAAGAGATTACTTGTATCATGATGTCTAGCTGTCGGAAGGAATATTATATTTTTTGAGCAATTCTTACTCCGTACGCTAGAAGTATTCATAAGCATCAAGCTATGGTGTCCCATCAAAGAATGAACCTTGGTGTAAGACCAATAATGTCTCCAATTGACAAAGAGGTTCCTAGGGATAAAATATATCCCCACTTATATTAACTTATACCCCTTTAAATTCAATGCCAAGTGGTTGTTTTGACCGAACTCAAATTCACTACCCAACCATATAGGCTAAACCTTCCAGTCTTCCAGCTGTGATTTTCCGTCCCTTCCAAACACCTTCAGTACTGGGCTTCGTCAACAACGCAGTCACTTGTCAACTCAACTCACATCACCATCAAAATCAAAATCAAGTCTCACACCCCCATCAGATTCTTCAACACCTCGACACCACAGTCTTGAGAACTGCAGCGGTAGAGACGGTACGATCTCTCCAACGATAAGGTGAAAATGTCAGCTTTCCAAGCATTATTGATGTCCCACTGACTGTAGTAGATTCCTCTAGCCATCAAAATGGCCACCCACATTCAATCTCAACTCTGAGTACGTAAATATCCCCTTGTCTCGTAAAGGAAAGAAAAGGCTGACTGGACGATCCGTAGGATTCTTGGGAGCGAGATCGTCACCATCTACGTCGGTCCAAAGCGTAAATCTTTCACACTTCACAAGAAGCTACTTTGCGAACGATCGATCTATTTCCTCAAGGCTTTTGCTGGTGGCTTCAAGGAAGGAGCTGAGGGCGTCATGTATATGGAAGAAGGACATGTGGGTGCTTTTGATGACCTGGTCAATTGGATATACAGGGACCAGCTACCGAGCTTTCTTTCCAAGGACTTCGCCGATAGCATTGATGGGTGGTGCAACTTCTATGATACTGTCATGGAACCGCTGTTCTTCATGGCCGAAAAGTTTTGCATCAACGAACTTTGCAACAAGATACTGGATAAACTTCAAGATAGCGATCTTAAACTTCGAGTTATGCGGCGGGGGCACCTCATGGTGGTCTATGCGAATACGCACGAAGATAGCAAGCTCAGGAAATACTATGCATTGTTATTCGCTTACGCTGCTACATTTGGTCCAAACGTACACCCCGAGGGTTATAGCGAGTTGGTGGAAAGCATCCCAGATCTGCTCAAGTCAACTCCTGATTTGGCAATGGACTTTACTATACTCCAGTTCACGTATGGTTACCGTTTTCGAGAGCGAAAAACAGCTGTTTCTTTCACTGCCATTTTGTGGTGATGTGGTTTGGCAGAATTACAGGATTATACTGCCGTTGTTCTCCGACAAAGCTATAGGTGCTGTTTTGCAGTCTTGGAAGTGGTTGTGGGGGTGTTGGTCAGAAAGGGGTGAGGGTGCTTGAGCAGACTAAGCGAGAGCGTTAGATGGTGAATGCTGAATACCATACCTCTGATATGTCATCAGGGTGGCTGACTGGAGTCTAATCTTGGGGAAAGGTTATGATACATTGGGCACGAGATGAACGTCAAGCAGGGAGGTGTAGAGTTAAGCGCTGGAGCTCAAAACTATTCAATCCTATCCTGTTGCTAAGAGTCAAGAAGCCTGTAGCTCCCGGCCTCAAGAGAACATTTCTGCATTATATTCCTACATCAAAGCCCGAGCATCAGGAGAGGCTCGGTTCTTACAACTCCCTACTCATTTGGTTCTTTTGTACATTCCGTTGTACATGAGATTTAAACAATCTTCTCTGCCTCCTCAACGAGATCTTCCACCCTAAACGCCGGATCACCCTTCCCAAACATCTCCAATAATCTCTTCCTCTCGTTCTTCTCCTTGCCAAATCCATAGAACTTTTGCAAACACATAACTAACCACTTCGCCTCATCAACACTCACTCCCCTCCCCTCAACAACCTGCCCCTGTAATAATACCAATCCCTTCTCTTGTGCCAGCTCGAGATGATGCGTAATTGTCGTATGCGGCTGGCTGAATTCCCCACGCAGCTTGTATTCCGCAAGGTGCGTAAACAGAACAGTGACAGTATTCTCTGCTGGAAATGTCCATTGTAGAAAGTGTATTTCAGCACCTTGTCCTTCTCTTGGCAGAGGCAATATAAAATGTGGGTGCTTCTTTGCAGTCGCTTCGAGAGTTTTGTATGCGTCGAGAGGTATCACAGCGCAGAGCGATTGCTTATCATCGACGTGTCGTAGGCGCCAAATCGCCTCTAATTCTTTCTGCGGCAGGGCTCGGGTTTTTTCGAGATCGAGGTATGAAGAGAGGGTCTTGATGCCTGGTGATGAGGCTGCTTTCTCCACGGGTATCTGTGGGGGTGGGGGAGGAGGTGGGAATGGGGAAGATGCATTCGGAGATGGTGGAGGGGTAGGAAGCGCATTGGGGAGGGGCACTTTGATGGAAGCCTTTTGCCTCTGGTGCTCGATCTTGTCTTTGTAGACTTCTTTAAGTTCATGGATATCTCTCAATCCTTCCCTGTTCATTGTTTAGTAAAATATATCTAAAGTTTCGAAGACATATTCTTCTCACTCCTTTGCCTTTTGATCCAGCTTCTCCCTATATTTTTCCAGAACTCGAGTCGATTGCTGGGTGGCTAGAAACCGGACATCATGCACCTGCGCCCATCTTCGTTGCGACGCCCGCAAATATGGTGCTGCACCGGAGACAACATGACGCAGCGCAGGTACTCGAAAGCTTGCCATGATGATTGCAATTGAAAACGTCGTGAAGAAGAGAAATAGAGGAGGAAATAGAGGAGGAAAGGAGTAGAGTTGATGTTGATAGAAGGCTTGGCGTTACGATAAGGAGCTTATCGAAGAGGCACGTGTAAAAGCGGGTTAGGCTCACTCTCCTTTTTTAGTAAATTTTGGAGCTCGCTAAAATTAAAGGAGACTTTCTCATGCTAAACAGAAAACATCCCACTAATGTATGATTTGTAGGTAAAATGGGTCACTAAAACTCGATGATGAAAACTGCCTATTTATGTCTAACACGAGGCAATCTGATTCCGAAAATTAGGAGATCTAATCTTCCTACTTTGAGTTCTTCTATATATTAATCTTACAAATTTTTAATTACTAATACTTGAAGGAAAGATTTCCGAATCTATGACTCGTCACATTTATTCCCTAGCCACACCACAACACTTGTCCATATCTAGCCCAATGCCATTTTCAGAGACCATTTGCGCCAAGGTAGCTGAAAATTTCCTCGTATGCACCAGTTGCATTGAGAGCAAAGTTGATCCCGTGTCCAGATCCGGGGTAGCTCACAGCTTTGAAAGCAGATGCTTGAGAGAAGATCTCGGTTGCTGGATGCTCAATTACATCGTCGCATCTACATATAGAGTTAGAAAATATATTTACGGAGTACTCTCGCTTATATGAATTGACTGCACTTACTGGCTCTGGCAAAAAATGAAGTCGTGTTGCCCCGCGATGACCATCGCTACTCCTTTGAATGCTACTGGAAGAATATCAATAGCAGTCACTGTCAATAATTCTCCTATCGCGAAGGGCGCCTTGTTGTATTCGGTGTACTCGACTACGGCGAGGTCATAGTCTGGCGCCTTGAAGAATCTTTTCAAGTCATTAGCATGCAATCGCTCTAGGGGAGCGAAATAACTCACCCAATTACATTGGCATAAATGTCTACTGGAGTGACATAGCCCTAAGTCTGTATGTGAGCTCGTGAAACATTTTACCCTCTTGGATCTTACGGTGTCTAGTCTGTTCCATTTAGCGGGATTTTGTGACGAGGCAATCTGCAACTGTGCTGCTAGGGCGAAATTATTGGGGTTGCTTCCATTGTAGCTAAAACCTGCATAGGATATTAGTATGTCAAGACTTTGTTGTCAAGCAAAACACATACCTGTCAAGATCAGGCCATCGGCGATATCTGGTTCAGAAGCTGCTACGGCTGCCGAAATCGAACTTCCGAAGCTGTGCCCGACTAAGACCAAAGACTTAGGTTTGCCGATGGACCCTGGATATCTTCCAGATTTGACAATTTGGGCTAATTGTTTTGCAATTTCAGTTTGAATGGGGAGCTGGTTGATGTATCCGGAAACACTGAAAATAGTCAGAATCTGTTCAAAGAGAGTGGTAGATTTGAGTTATTTATTACATTGAAGAGGATCCTACTCCTAGTCGATCATAGTAGAAGACTGAATAGCCTTGGCTTATGGCATAATCAACGAAACTATACTTTTCTGGCTGAATGCCTGAATCCCAATAACTAATAGCAGTGAGCAACTGAACAAATAAGTATATGGAGCAGGAGGAACGTACGTTCGGTCAAAGTTCAATCCATGAGTCGCGAAAATGACAGTGTCTCTATTCGGCGCATGTGGGTTGGAGGGGGCGCAGAAAGTCGAACCAATTCTATAGGTTCCAGTCTGATTGACCTTATCTGGTAGCAGGGGACTAAAGGTTTTCGAGAACTCTCTGCTTGTCAAGTCTGTCACAAAATCAGTAATATCAAAATTATTACTGAACTTCGGTGCTCCGAAAACAAAATTGTTTGAAGTAACTGTCACAGTCAAATCGAAATCTTGACATAGCTTTGCTGGCAGATTCCAGGCAGCTGCCCCCGTGACGATGGCGGTAAGAAGTAAAAACAGCATGATCGGGGAAAGTGATGATTATGTTCTGAATTTCTGAAAGGACTACGATGAAGGCACCTTATTATATATACTTCCATTTCCTGATACTGTAAAGAGATATTTGACTACATCTTTTGAACATTTGGAATGTCTCACTAAGCAAGAGAATTTGTGTCCTTATTCATCAAAGGTGGCTGCAGAAAGTCCCACTTCTTTTCGTGATTACTGAATCTGACCGAGCTCATCATTCCAAATAAATGCTCGCAGTCATTCTGTCAGTGATCCTCGCTTTGAATAAGCTTCTATGGAAATAAAAGAGGCCTCGGCTCAGTAATACGTGCGTACCGTTGCGAGAGGAAGTCTTCAAATAATCGATTTTCAGCTACATCAAAGGAAAATAGATCTAGATATGCACATAAGTAGGGCAATTTTCCTAAACCATCAACTTTCCATTTCTCAATTAATGGGACACAAGACTGCTGAGCCAAGAAGCACTCGGTCGAAGTTATAAATAAATTGCAGGTATTTTTGCCAAAAGTTGAAATCCAATGCAAAAGAAAACCCATATTGTTCAAACTGACAAGGGGCGGGAAGCTTCAAATACGCCGCATTGACCTACATGTCCAATGCTTACTGTACTCGCCCCCTATTGACCCCTGGAAGCTACCCCGCAACCGAGAATGTATTCCAAATTACCCCAACTGGAAAATGAGGTGAGCAGGCTCTTTAAAGATATATCCATCAATCTCATAGTTGCTTCCTCCTCAAGCATGCTTACTAATCACGTGTAGTTTTGGATGCTTCAAGCTTGAGCCGAATCTCCCGCAAACTGACTATGAAAGAAACCCCTAGGACGCATTTTGGAAATACCTAGATGATAGCAAGACTGAAAGTAGACACACTTGATTTCGCCGACAAAGGAGCTTGTAGCAAAGAAAGCTGACGATTATTCATCAAATTAGCGCAGCTTAGAGAAAAATCCCAGCTTGCTTAAACAGGACCAGATAAACGCAGCTGGTAATATCTAACACTGTAGAGAAAGGAATACAATAAGAGATTTCAAAATTAAAACAATCCGAGTCCGTGACGTGCAAGGGGAGTCGCAATTTTATCATTGCAGTCACGTGGTATCATTTTAGTTAGCTGATACACCATGCCCGAATTAGAAATTTCTCACAACATCTCTTCTGTTTAAATCTTTTCATTCTGTTCTTGTCGCAAATATGCTATTACCTAAATCTTATAAGTGCAGATTTCTATTTTGTCTTGGCTCGAATTAGTATTCGAAGTCTGCTTCCTGTCTGTTTAGGCTTTTCGAGCCATCAAAATGTTGAAGTTTCATTGATGTGACGTGTGCTTCTTACAGAAAAAGTTGAGTCTTCTATATTATACTAAAGGGGCCTCCCTTTGCGAGCGATCAATATCCTATGGGTTGTAAGCTAGTCAATGTAATACCAGTGGGGTGAATACTCCTTAGCCTTCATATTTGTGGAAGGACTGCGATCAAGACTAGATCCTGTTCATGTTCTTAAGGTGGCCATGTCCCATTGACGCGAGTGAGCTGCCATCTCTGCCGGTTCTCTTTAAGCTCATATTGTCATATACAAGTCTAATTCATAGGTCGTATCAATCTGATGAAGGCCAGCAGATTCAAGATCCTGCAGCACGTCAGGATTTCTCGCATGCACCGTCCTCGCAGCCCTTTGGCCGTTATTACCCCTCCCACCAGAAGGGTCATCCCAACGCTTCAGAAGGTGAGACATTATTTCAAATCAAGTTACCTCAACTCAACATTCTTTTCATCTCACACGAAAGTATCTACAGACAAAGAGCTAGCGGAACAAATATTTGCCTCATGATAGTTACAGCCATTTCGGGCTCTGTTTTCGGCGAGAAAACATTTATTCTAGGTATCAACACGGGGTGCACAGGTCCTCTACAAATGTTCAAAAGGAAACTCATACCTCGGCTGAATGAGCTTATCCCACTTCTTATCTCCCCCCTTCAATGTCAAATCAAAAATTGGTCTGGAATTGATTAAGGGAGGACGACTATTTGATTCGTACAAAGATAAAAAACATGTACTTCGTGTCAGTATACCATGTGAAATGAGATAATATGGAAGGCGATATGATGAGAAACAACCTTGTGCATATCAGTTGAGGCATTTTAGATAGTTTGCGCTTCTAGATGTAGGGAACCAAAGAGCACAAGACATCAACAGCAAAATTCCAACCCTAAACGACCAAATGGCGACAATAATGACCCAAATATCATCCTCAAAATTCCACAAGCAATCTCAGTCGGCCAGCGCAGAGAAGGACTTAGTTGACTACCTCTCAAACCGTGAAAGACCCCGGTGACAACAGGAGCATCATATATCCTAGACCAGCCACAAGCCAGATAATTGCCATAACGAGAGTGACAGTTAAGATTAGCCCAGTATTCCTACGGAAATAATGTATAATTAGGCGCTCCAACGAAGATGGGTTGGGCGACATACCTTTTTGGATCAGCTGCAACTTCTGCATATGCATTTCCAATGGAAGGTCCCCTTGGATCAAGAATGAAATCACTTAGCATCTCTTCCTGTTTTTCCACGATGGAATCGAGATGCTCTTCTGCTGGGAAGAACTCTTCTTGTGTCTCGGAATTCCCAATAGCAGAGGTTTCTTTCTCGGCCTCATGCTGAGGAGAATGTTCTGGTCGCTCTATGGATATGGGAAGTTCGTGGCCTGTTCCTGTCGCGTCTATTCTGGGCCGACCAAAAGAATCTTCATCATCATGTTGTCAAAAACATTGTCCACCTGGCCTTGCCAAGGTTCTAAAAACTTGTCGATTGCGTCTTGATGGCATCGGTCGAGTCGCTCGAGCTCCTGATCGACTTCAAAAGCGCATTCCACGATCCTGTCCCAGACATCGATACAGCCGAGGTTGTCCTTCAAAATATACTGCGTTTGCAGAATTTCATCGAGTTTAACTTCCAGAGAAGCTGCCTTTGTGTTAATCAACTGTTCGGAGGCCAAAAGTTGGTCAGTAACGCTGCGATGATAAATGCTCATTCTCGCTTCGAGATTTGAACGCGCTTCGAGTATTCTCTCCTCCAATGCCACAATGCGACGAGTGGCCCAGTCAGAGTTCACTATGGCCGATTCAGTCATTCGACGGAGAGCTTCCATGATGGTTATCTGCTCCTGACCGAATGCATCGATTTGTTCTTCCGTGGATAGTTTGAATGACACTGTCTCATTCTCGGTTCCAAGGATTCTCTCCATAGCGTAGTTGGAGGCAATTGACTGTCTGGAGGGGCTCGCTGCGTTCCCTAGAGCTGTTAGCCGTTGTCGAACATAGTCAAAGAATGGAATGATTACTTTGGGTGCTTGACATCTTGGAGCTTTGATACCCGTATGAGAGTTGGAGTTCGTGTACTGCGGTTCAAATTGGTGTAAAGCTAAAATTGGCTCGCTGTGTGTGTTCTCGGGAACTCTCTAATTCTGGGAGCTTCAGAGTCCAATTTCCACCACCATATATCCATTATCTTTTCTTTCAAGGTTACGAAAAGAGACATTTTGAAGGATCGTTGTCCCAGGTGCCTTGTTCGAACGGTTCTCGAAGTTTCGCAAAGCTTCTCGTATGTATGGCCTTCGGCGATTCCCCGAGATAATTGGAGAATGGATGAGCATAGAATGATACTTCTTTATCATCCACAAAAGGAGATCACATCTTTCAACGAACAATGATTTGCGTAAATGTCCCTATACACGGTCGAGCGTTTTGCGTGCATAAATCTATTTGAGATGTTGGTTTTGGAGGAAAGTTTGATCAGGTCCTTCACTTCGTCCTGATTTCACACGAAACTAAGTCAGCCGGGAAAGACAAAATATTTAGAGGCCGGTGACAACTTACTATCCCGCGAAACCCGCTAGCAGACACCTGAGCAACAAGGTCAGTCTCGCTATTCACTAAATGTTATGTCCCATTGGATATGGATAAACGAAAAACCTGTCGAATTTCACATCCCCTGAAATGCATGACTCGGTCATCAGAAAACATAAAGCAGATTTTAAAGTGCCAAGTATGTAGCGAAGATTTCCTAAAGCTACGACAAGCTGTCGAGAAGAAGGAAAGAGGATATGTTGCTATCATAAATGGTAATAAAATTGTAGACTATGCATGAACTCAAAGAAGACACCAAATTTGTTCCACAAATGAATGACAAAGATGATGTTTTTTGTGAAGCCAGCTTCGTTTTCGAAAATCTCAATCCTCCTACTAATTAAACCCCACCCCTCCATGAACCCATTCCCACCTTCCGCTTAATGAAAAGACTGTAATGCCAGGTCTCACTCTTGATATTGATCCAGCCCACAAAACGAGACTCTTCGCATAGGCTTCAAGGAACTTCAGCAACCCACGCAATCTCTTGTTCTAGTGCTGCCTCAATAGACCGGCAAGTTGAAAGAGCTCACCGGTGATCACGATCAAGAAGCATAAGCTGAAACCTGGAACAGAAGAGCCAAGCAATGTGACGGGACAATCGAAGAGAGAATCGGCGTCTAGATAAAGTGCTCTTCGTTTCGGAATCCAGTTCCTCGTCGGGCTCAAACATCCAGCTTGGTAACAAGATCTCATATCCGGTTCGTGCCACCTAATTCTTGCGGCTGTGAAGAATCGGGAGTGGAAAAATCTTCTGGGATCGTAACAGGAACTGCTTTGGAAGACGAAGCAAAACATTCTGGTAAGGGGTCGGTTGAGGGTTCACTAGCAGGCTTGCGATTTCTATTCAGGCGAATCCGAATAATGGAACCAAGGATCGTGTGAAACTCGATGAGATGTTCATTGGTAAGTTCATTAGTCATTTCCATATAGGCCTTTCCATCATCCCTTTCCCAAGTGAGACGAAGAAGTGGTTTGCCTTCGAGCGTTCCGATGTCCACGAGGTTGGAGACCTTGGGGTCTGGGTTGGGGTCCATTTAGAGAGCGATTTTGGGTATGACTTGATAATATGGGAGGTGAAATGATGCTGGATGTGGAAAATGGTAGAAGGAAGCTAATTCCTCTAAGGCAACCCTTTTAAACAACCATATCTGTGTTTCGTATGCTGTGGAATCTTCCAGACGAAGAATGAATCCCTAAAAAATTCGAAACATCTTTGATCATCTTTGATGATCACAAGCGCCTACATATTCTGGAACTGGAAGCCAAGACAATTTCTTGTCTTGTGAACGATTCTGCAATTGCGATTGAGGTGCACTGACACGTTTGAGATCTGAAAGAATAGCAACTTGTCACTGATTGGGAGTTCTGCCATTGATACGGTTGAAAACCGCTATATTCTACATGAAAGAATTCTAGTCGAGTGCCGAAGGCGCACAAACTTGATACCTAAGACCACGATGTTGATCGGGGCTCAGGTCGAAGGCTGCAACACACGTGACCAGTGTCCAAACCGATCATTTGCATTCCTCCATACTAAGACATAATTTTGACCCGGTCAACTTCTTTTTGAGTCTTTGATCCTCCGCGGCATTGACTTGCTTCTTGACAGTACGATGTCCGCTCTCGAAGACCCCTTCGCCGGCATCGATGAACCAGACAGCGACTACTTCTCCGATTCCGAAAAGCAACGCCCACCCCCAACACTTACGGCGCCAAGTAAGGCATCTCCCGCTCTCGCCTCTTTACACGAACCTTCAAGTCTTGGCCTAACACCCATTCCCCTCCCCCCTCTCAGATCTCAAGTCCCGTCCCACAAAGCCCGCACACAGGCCCGGCGCAGAGGGAGATACCAGCGCGAAATGAGGTTGTGTGGGAGGTGTTGAAGCCTTGTTTGAGAATTGCGAGTGCGTTTTTGGCATGTGGAGGCTTGGCCTTGGTGAGATTTATTTACAGCAAACAGAATATTGGAATGCCTTCGTTGTCAAATACGGAAAGGAAGCATTTGAAAGCCACAAGATCATAGGGCGGAGTGCACAGAGAGAATTACCCCCTTGGTGAGCCTCTTTCAACAATGACGTATACCCAATGGGCGAAAGAATATGATGCTGCTGAAATGAGAGGTATAAAGGATGAAGGTGGACAAGATACTGCTAAGCGCTACTATGCGAGGAACTACCTGAGGGTACAACATGAGATGGTGGTGATGTTGAAATACGACAGGAAGGATGTGGAATTTATGAGGAATGGAAAAAGCGACTGGGGGCTCAGGCTACACGGGCGGATCCGGAGAAAGCGAAAAGATTAGAAAAGCAGTATGAGGATTTGAAAAAGAATGTTGAGAAAAGGTAAAAGGAGATGGAAAATTAGAGAGAGACTTCATGGAGCCAACTGTTGGGCGAGGATGACGGTCACGAGGCCGCACTCGGAAACGTTCCCTCTGATGATATTGAAATGAAGGCTGTGGAAGAAGATGAAGAGTTGGATTCGGATACAGAAACGCGTATCTGTGCCAAGTTTATGATGCGTGGCGCTGGACCACGTAGGTATATATTGTGCAAGAACCGGACGATGATGGAGGATGTTTTCTAGTAACGAGGTAGTAATACAGAGTCGTAGGAGCTGTCTTGATATCTTCGTGATTCAGTTGATCATACAGTAACAGCCGACTCCCGTCTATGGGGTATAAGATGACATGGGACAAGACAGCCAGATCTTCTATGTCTAATTCTGGATCATAATTCGTCCAAATCATACTAAAAGCAATTATTCGCCTTTGATGTTGTTTGGCGTACTTCTCTTCTCAGCTCCTTGCAGTCCATTGACGCGTCCGTGGAGCCAACGTAGTATCATCGTACTCGCGGTCATAGTCAAGGCTGCAGTCGTAAACAGTGCAGTTCGTTGTATGGTATCAAGCTGAGCAAATAGAGGATATGGGTAGCTATTCATATATCAGCAAAGACGGGGCCTTTATCTCTGCCTGCTCGTAAACTCACAAGCCATTGTGTTTAAAGCAATGTTCAACCCACGCCCAATACCCCACTGCAATCGCAGAACTTAACCCCATAGCTGGTATAGCATGTATAGTCCACGGAGGAGACAGAAATAGCAGATCGACAGTGAGCAGGATGGCAGGCATAGCATGAAACCCAACATCAGCATAGGGATCAATATAGATCTCTGGCGGGATCACCAGGGTTTTATCTATAGCACAAATTCCCCAATACAGCACACTGATCAAAACCTCCAAAGGTGCGCTGCATAGCGCCAGGGAATTCTTGATGAAGAAGAGCTTTGGCGATAAAGTCAGGTCTGCTAGTAAGCCGAATATGAAGGTCGCGTATGCCACTGTGAGGCCCAATATGGTGAGATATTGCCAATGCCAGCCGTATGAATCGTTTATTGGGGTAGGAAAGTCGACAAGGTATTTATAGGAGAGGGTGAAAGAGATAATGCCCAAGATGTGAATGATGGCTGAGATGCCACGGGATGGCGAGGAAAGGCGCTGCAGCGGGTGCTGAGCCATTAGCCGTTGTGATTTGGATACCATATTGGCTTGCCTATGGAAAGGTATGTACTGAAAAGGACGGAATAGAATGAAAATTTGAATATATACATGTAGTAAAAGGTCCAGTACGTCCTGCCCGAGTACTCCGTACAACAAATGTCGGAGGTGAAGCGGCCGCGAAGAGTGGACAATTTGCAAGTGGACGGATCTAGGGCCCAAAAGTCTGTGCCTCGTTCTCAGCCTTATTTGCAGTCTTGGATAAACAACACAACTGTTGCGACCCAGGATTCTCAAGGAGCTGAAGATGGCGGAAATAGGAACAGAAGCAAAGTCAAATAAGAGGAGTCGATCAGAAGACGAAGGTAGGCGAAGCCCTGGTCTTTTATATATATTTACTAACATGTTGCAGACGACTCCTCAGACGACGATATGGGCCCCCAGCTTCCCTCTGCTGAAGCCCCCAAGAAGAAACGGCGCAAGCTCCCATACGAAAAGCTGTACATCTCCGCTCTTCCCACATCTACAAAATACTCGAAGTCGCTCATGCACAGAGAACAGCTCTCCTTCATTACCGTTACACCATTGACCGACTTCCTTATTACAAGCTCCGTTGATGGTGTAGTGAAGTTCTGGAAGAAAGGCGCGGAGGGAATCGAGTTTGTAAAGGAATTTAGGGCGCATACTGGGGAGATCAAGAGTGTCTCTGTGAGCGCAGATGGGAGGAGCTTTGCGACTGCTGGGGTAGACAAGAGCATCAAGATCTTTGATGTCATAACCTTCGACCTCTTGTCTATGCTCACTCTGGAGTTCACGCCAAAATGCGTATGCTGGGTTCATAAAAGGGGCGCTTCGTTACCCCTGCTCGCAATTTCAGACGAGGTCAACCATACGATTCAGATTTATGATGGGAGAGGAGAGAACCAAGACCCAATACACACCATGTCTGGGTTGCACCGAAGTGTCGTGTCACTAATGGCCTTCAATGATGCATATGACTGTGTAGTATCGGCTGATGAGAATGGCATGATCGAGTACTGGCGACCAGAAGGCACCTATGAGAAACCTGGTAATGTTTTCGAATACAAGAGTTCGACAAACCTCTTCGAATTCAAGAAGGCCAAATCTACACCATCCTCGCTCACCATATCTCCATCGGGAGCCCAGTTTGCAACATTTTCATTCCCTGACCGCAAAATACGGGTCTTCGATTTTCCCACTGGAAAGCTGTACCGGACCTACGACGAGTCTTTGCAAATCATCGAAGAGATGCAACAGGCAGGTACAGCACTTCAAAAGTTGGAAGATGTTGAATTTGGAAGACGAATTGCCACTGAAAGAGAAATTGATACTCCGGCACTTCGAAACAAGGCAACTGTCGCGTTCGATGAGACGGGACATTTCATTATATACGGATCAATGCTTGGAACGAAGGTTCTCAACACCTTTACGAACAGAGTGGTCAAGGTCTATGGGAAAGATGAGAATTTCAGACCTCTCAGTGTTGCCATGTACCAAGGACAGCCTCAGAAGAAAGGCATCACGACTGTGGCTATGGCTGCCTCAAGCAATCCCTTGCTCCAGGAATCAGAAGTCCGAGATCCAATCCTCTTTGTCACTGGCGTTGGCAAAGTCCGATTTTATATGTTCACAAACGACGAGAACATCTCCAAGTCGGAGCGAGATGTCCATAACGAGAAGCCGATCAATGCAAATGCGAGGAAGGCAATCGAGAAGAAAGCTGCCGAGACTGGAACAGCTGCAATTGTTCATACGACCTATGGTGATATCCACCTCCGTCTATTCCCTGAGGCAGCCCCGAAAGCAGTGGAAAACTTCGTAACCCATTCCAAGAAGGGTTACTACAACAATACAATTTTCCACAGAATCATCCGCAAATTCATGATTCAGTGCGGTGATCCTTTGGGCGATGGAACAGGCGGAGAAAGTATCTGGGGAAGGGAATTTGAGGATGAATTCAGCACTCTGAAACACGACAAGCCCTATACCGTCAGCATGGCTAATGCGGGACCCAACACCAATGGGAGTCAGTTCTTCATAACAACCGAAAAGACTGTGAGTTTATGAGCCCCCGTGGATCATAGCATGAACTAATGATTATACAGCCTTGGCTTGATAACAAGCATACCATTTTTGGCAGGGCGATTCAGGGGCTGGATGTTATTCACAAGATCGAGAACACTAGAGTCTACAAGGAAAAACCGGAAGAAGATATCAAGATTCTCAATATAGAGATCATGTAAAAAAGCAATCTAATCAAATATTACACTCCACTTCGCCGTTTCCCCTGCCTACAAGCTGTCCACCGGTCCCTCTAACACTGTAAGGGACGTGGGGCCCACCCCACATGCATGCAGCTTATCGCCGTAGCGCAATCCGGAAGCTTAGCTTCTTGCGATCCAAACCTCGAAGCTTCATGTCCTCCCACTTCCTCAGCCTTCTGCTCTCTGCTCTCTGCAACAGCGATAATTAATGCAAAACCCCTTCTCCTTCTGCTATTTCGCCCAGTCGTACTCTTAACATGTCACATCAGACCAGACATTTAATTTGCCCGTCTACAAAGCATAAGACGTCCGCAGCAAGGGCCGCCTACCTTCCGCCATCGCCGTGATTCCCTCTCAAGCTTCGCAGATGGGCAGCAGCTCCTACAATTCCAATTCCAATTTTATGTAATAATGCCACGACCAAAGAAAGCAGGTGCTCCAGAACCGAAAAGAAGAAGTAGAACTGGCTGCTGGTACGTTTCCCAGAGTCATCTTATTCCTGCTGTAGTGCTGTGCTACCGGCTGCCTAAAATCCGCATGAAGGTCTAACTCTTGAACATAGGCCATGCAAAACTCGAAAGGTAAAATGCGACGAAGCTCGACCCATATGTGTCAATTGCCAACGGCAGGGTGAAACATGCGATTACAATATCAGGTTGAATTGGGAGGGCAGGGGGAAGAAGAAGGGGGATAGCCCTACTACACCTGGCTTTGGGCAAATAGACTTTTTCTCTGGGATGGGAAATGTTGGAATGAACAACGAAAATCCAGTGCCAGCGCGAAGAACATCCTCACAGGTCGATTTTCAGGCGGTACCGCAACATATACATCCTGTCGACGCATATAAACAGACTGCGCCTGACTTGCCCGATATTCAAATGAGCCGCGCACAACATTTGACGACAGCATTAGAAGCGCCGAGGGCACAATCCGAGATGATGATAGACCCAGCTTTGTTTGTGACCAATTCAACACCAACGTATCAGTCTCCTTCTCTCGCCCCGTCCCGAACGGATTATCAACCCACGCAGAGCTACGAGCGACACCGCTCTCTTGCACCGAATACACCAAATCCGGCGCAGAGACCAATTATATCGCGACTTCGTCAGAATTATGAGGATAGCGTTCCATCTCCTACAGATTCTGTTGTCCAAAGCCCTAGTGCCAGCACTTTGTCCAATCGCAGTACCACGCTACCAAATGTCGATAGCCCTACTTCTACACCACCGTTTTATAGTAGTGGAAAAGATGATGTTGGTGCATCTGGAACGGAATCGCACTCCTATGACAGGCCCAACAAGCGTGCTCGGTACCAAACCAACCAGGCTGCAAGTCCCTCTTATGACCCAAGTATGCCTCCTCCTAATTTAGCGCCCTATGGGACTCACACACTTGAAACTCCAAATATTTCGTCCTCCAATAATTCTGCCGATACACCGCTCACTCCAGCCTCGAACAGGAGTGATGATGGTCGTAAAAGGTACGGCTCCAAGCTTTCGCCTCTCCCGACTCAGGACTCTCCAGACTTGCGCCGACTGTCTGTAGAGTCACTGCTTTCTGGCCCGCCCGGAATACCCCAACAAAGTGCTACGACCAGCAATCCCGAGGAGCCAACTTGGCGCGAACAATACCAAGACGCCTACCAAGGCATGACTACATGGGGCATTGATCGCGGCTTCAAAGATCTTGATATCGGGAAAAATGATGATGCAAACGCTATATCCGGGTCTTCTCCCATTACGTTAAGGGATCATTTGGATTTAGTGCTGAATGAAGATGGTGGTTCACCTGTGGAGTTTGGATTTGGAATGGAATCGAATGATACCGCCTTTGAAAATGGTGGGTATTATGAGAGACCGGTGGCTATCTGTATCCCTCAAGTCCTGGAGCCCTTGCCCAACAAACTTCTTGCGAATCCTATGAACCTTCTAGTGAGTTTCAGACATCCAGTTCTCAAATTCTGCTAATCCCGGAACAGTATTTTGTAAGCCATTAAAGTGCGCAATGCATGCCTTTCCAGCTAACAATTGCAGCACCATTTTCTCAACCATACTGCTGGATGCCTCATCCCTCACAACTGTTTATCCAACCCATTCAGAACTATTTTGCCCCGAATGGCTGTGCAAGATGATGATTTACTGTGTCTCTTGCTTGCATACTCTGCATCACATCGAGCACGACTTCTGCGCCAGCCCGAACCTGCCACTCGTATTGCCCTTTGGGTTCAAGATATATTCCCCAACCTCCGAAGAGCATTGGATGATCCAAGCGAGACCATCCCAGATACGAGCTTAGCTTCTGCGATCATGCTTGCCTCCCTTGAGATCGTGTCGCCAGTCGCATTTGGAATCGCGGTACCTTGGCAGAGACATTTAGACACGGCTCGTCAAATAATAGCCGCCAGAGGTGGACCCCAGGGGATGCGAAGCGCTGCTAGAGGTGACAAAGTCGCATCTTTCCTCTGGAGTTGGTTTGCCTATCTTGATGTCTTGGGAAGTTTGAGCGGTGTGACGACAAATCCGGCAACGTCCTCATGGATTCTGGATTATGAAGCCCGCGACGAAACTGACTATGAGATAGACTGTGTCCTTGGCTTCACGAGTAGATGTGTTCGACTCTTGTCTAAGATTGCAGAGTTGGCTCGAATCTGCGACAATCTGCGAATCGGCCCTGACCTTACAATTCGGCCAGACTGGAGGCCGTCTGATGAAACTGTTGCGCGTGCAGAAAAGCTCGAAACAGAACTCGTTGCATCACGACTGCATCCAGCCAAGCCTTGCACACATATGCAGTCAACTGGAGAAGCTGCTTATCAATGGGATAACATCGAGATGGCAGCTACGAATGAGGCATTCCATTGGGCTGGCCTAGTTCATCTTCATCGACGTATTCTCGGAAAGCCCTCCACGCACCCCGATGTACAGAATGCAGTTCGGGAAATTCATGGTGCGCTCTACAAAGTTCGACGAGGAAGCAGCGCGACCGCATGTCTTCTATTCCCAATTTTTACGGCTGGCTGTGACACCCAGGACGATAAACAGAGAGTCGATATCTTGGAGAGGCTGAAGGGCGTTGAACACTTCGGGATGACTCAGGTAGGTACACATATAATTATTCTTATCTCGTAAACTAATTTGTCGTCCAGGTGCACAAAGCACGTATGCTTATGGAGAGGGCCTGGGAGACTGGAAAACCCTGGGAAACTCTCGTTGCTGGAGAATTCTTTGGCTGAGAATCTTATGGTCTGATCTATTTGTTCCGCAATTGAGCGGACGTAAGTTTTCATCCATCAAAAGACTATTGATCGATATCAAAGACCGGAAATCGAGTCGAGTATACCGACCTATAACTACTCGTACCGATATAACCGAAATAACCACTCATGCCACACCCACTCCTCCGCCAACTCAAAGGTCTTGGCGGCATACGGCAGGTGCAGGGGCTAGCCGGCCTTGGTATTGTAAGATCTTGGGATGCAACTTTTTGTCCTGGCTATGACTATAAAAGGCCTAGTTTGTCCGTCGAAAGGCTATTGAAAGAATTATAGTCTTGATGGTATAATGATACTTGATATCGCGTGGTACAAACAAGGCTGCATAGGATATACCAATCCCATGCACCTGGTTGGTCGGCTTCCATATCATTTGATGCGTTTCGTTTTGCTTTGACTTGTGATTTCTTATAACGTTGAGGTATGGTCGTCTTGACTAAACAGTGAGGGCTGTGATACCTTTCTGGGGGAGATAAGCGTGATAGTAAGAATAGCCTGCAAGCTATACTTTGCTCCGAAGCCAGCATCGCGGACTCGGCCGCGGAGGTATCGTCGTTTGAGGAGGAGGGAGTTGTCGGGGCAGTTCCAGCAGTGACGATTACTCTTACGATCAGTTTTTTGTTAGAACGCATTCGGATTGTTTTTAGAGAAGCATACATTTAGCGGTAGGTGGGACTGGTCGTCTTCCACGGGGTTTATATTTGGTGTAAACTCTAGACATCTACGCCACGCGACATAGATAGATATCATTCGGACCAACTGGGCAATAAGAGGCGAGGGGTCTCGTGTGGATATTAGGCGTCCCCGGACCTTTTCACAGCCTCTTTGGAGACGTACTTCTAGGGGGTATGGAACTGTTGCGGACCGGAATTTTTTCATCGCCAGGTACATCATACATGGATCAGACTATTATTCGTAAGTCTACTCACTCATTCCATGACAACTCAGAAAAGAAAAGAATCAACTAACACGGCCCAGCGTACATATAGTCATCTCCATACCATATACCGGTGACCGAGCAGACGCACCCCGTCGTCTCGTCCGCACCAGTTCCACGAAACCCATCTTCTACCATAGCTGGCGATCGAGTGCCGCCGCTCACCCAGTACGGAGCGGCTGGCTGCTTGGTTGCCTGCTTCACTACACGGAGCAACATAGCACAGCAAGGCCGACGAAATCGATCGCCAGCGCTCACACGGGCAAGAAGCAACGCATGCATTATTCCCAGAAACCCCCAAAAGAACGTCTTGGTCTGTTAAGTTACATACTCATTTCGTTGCATTGCATTCGTTGTATTTAATGCTCCGTTCTGTTTTTTGCATTGATGCGCAAGCAAGCAGCAGGGGCTTGGAGGACCGCCTGCATTGGCAATGATAATTCACCAAGTCAGAGATCGCGTCGTTGGGTGCGTACCGCACCTCCGAGGTCTCCCATAGATAGGATCCTATGGGGAGGATCACATAGATATGAATGATAGGAGGGAGTTTAAGGGGGCGAATCGAGTAGGGTTGAGGAAGATGGACTGGAAGGGAGGACGTTGCAGTGTCCTGCCTGATGGTGCATCTGGAATTGATGGCCCCACCTTTTGCTCCGACTTGTTTGGTCTTAAGAGGGTGCTGATGTGAGGTTATGTCACGTGAGGTGAGGTGTGAATAGATACTGTGATGATAAATTCGTAGATCTTGGGATTCCGCGACAGCTGAAGAAACGCACCTAATCTTATATGTTGTTCTAAAACCACGACTCCTATAGTCATACATACATCCCCCTATATATACCATATCATAATCCTCTATAACTTCGCCTTTGCACCATCCTTATCCTCCTTAAGCGCCTGCTCCTTCAACAACCGCCTCAAAATCTTCCCACTCGCACTCTTAGGCACCACATCCACGAACCGAATGCCTCCCCTCAACCGCTTATGACTAGCCACCTTCTTGCCCAGCCACTCCATAATCTCCTTCTCCTTCGCCTTCCCCGCCTCAATGCCCTTCTTCGGCACCACATACGCTCTGGGAACCTCCGTCGCCTGCGACTCATCATAGACGCCAATCACAGCCACATCATCCACATCATCATGTCCAGTCAAAATCCCCTCCAGCTCCGCAGGCGGCACTTGGAACCCCTTGTACTTGATAAGCTCCTTAACCCGATCCGTGATATAGAAATTGCCATTCGCGTCCTGATGGCCCACATCGCCTGTCTTGAAATACCCATCGCTCGTGATCGCATTCGCAGTCCCCTCGGGGTTATTCAGATACCCGAGAAAGACGTTCGGGCCTTTGATCCACAGCTCGCCCGTCTGCCCCGCGGGCACTTCTTTGTCTTCCGCGTTCATGTACATGGCTGTCTGGTTCGGCAGCAGCAGGCCCACGGAGCCGATTGTGCTGTGCCAGTCCTCCCAGCGCTGCGAGTGGGTCGTGGGACTCGTCTCGCTTAAGCCGTATCCCTGCTTTATGGGGATCTTGAGCCGATTCCATACCGCTTCTACCAATTCTCGCGTCAGGGGCGCGGCGCCGGAACTCACCATGCGGAGGCTGGAGAGGTCGTAGTTGGCGACGATGGGCGATTTGCCGAGCATGAGTATTACTGGGGGTACCACGTATGAGAAGGTTATGCCGTATTTTTGGATGTGGGAGCAGAAGAGTGCGAGGTCGAATTTCTGCATTACCACGAGTTGCCAGCCGTTGTAGAGGGATTGGTGGAGGAGGACGGTTAGGCCCTGTTTGAGATTTCATTAGTTGGCTAATCAGATAGAAGATGCAAAGGTAAAGGGGAGAAAGGGTTCCTACGTAGATGTGGAAGAAAGGCAAGAAAGCAAGGACCTTGTCTCCTTGGCCATCTTTCTGACCTGTCCATGATAGATTGTGATCCCCACCAATAGTACTCATCAACACGCTCGACACAATATTGCTATGCGACAACATTACACCCTTTGGGTGCCCCGTTGTCCCAGAACTGTAGACTAGGAATGCGAGATCTTTCTTAGGATCTATCTTCGCCTTCCTGAATCTCGACGTGCCGGAAAAGTTCTTGAAACTGGAGAAATGCTTAAAACGGTTGGATTCATCCTTATCGTCGCCCATGAGAATGATTCGCTCCTCATCGATACCTGCTATTTTGCATGCTTCGCGGGCTATTTCTAGGAACGGCAACTGCGTTACTAATGCCTTGGCTCCTGCATCTTTCAGCTGAAAGGATAGTTCTGCAGCTGTGTAGCCTGGGTTGGCGGGCGATAGAATTCCTCCAGCCCAGTGTGCACCCCACATTATGGGCGGCGTGTCAATACAGTTCGGCGTGAAGAGCGCGAGGACATCGCCTCTCTTCCAGCCCCAATTGGCCTTAAGCCCCTTTCCGAAATCGAGGGCCGTGGCGCGGACTTGAGCATATGTGTAGCTGCGGTTGGTGTCTGAGTCGAGGTAGATGACTGTTTTTTGCAATACACATTAGCCTTTACTCTTTCACATATATTGTATAATAGGGAAGAGGGTAAGCTACCTTGGTTATCAGGATACGGCCGATCCTTTCGCTCAAACAAGAACGTCCAGAGGTCGACATTAGGAATGTCTATATCGGGGAAGAGGGATCCGGTAGGCATTGTAGCAGGTTGAGGCCGACGATGACTAGGAATACGAGCAAGTCGAGTTCGGGGATCCAAGCTATGTAGAGAGAGAGGATGTGAATAGTAAGAGAGCAAAGTGTTATGCCAGAGAGGACATCGAAGGCTTTATTCATTTTGGGATGTGGGGTAGAGGTTGACTATACCGGCAGTTCGGTCGTTACGGTACCGAACCGCGGTCTTCGGGCAAGCTCTGCTTATTCAGCAAATCTGGGGTAAATATCACGTGAGCGTGAACTGCCGTCCACGTGAGCACGAAAGAGGTATTTCTTGGAAGATTCGGAAATTTGTTTAATTGCGGAAAAACATGCACAGGAAAGTTTAAGGGTTAAGGTTCTATTATTATAGGGCAATATTTACCAGGTACCTAGGTAAATTCGAAAGGCTCGGCTCGTTCCTCTTCAGAAAGCGCGGCCGCCAATGCATAAAGCGCACTTGCGATCCCTGACTTAGTAGTGAGATTTTGAATCATCAAGAAAAAGATTGACCGATCTAGTACCGTAGATGCTGTTCCTTCGCGAGGGTTCCTAGGTCGAACACTTCAATCCTACGTCAGTCCCGACCTGGGCTCTTGATTGGCACCTCCCATCAATTTGCAATTCATCTCCTGCATAAAATCCTTGATACAAAGCCCTTTGCACCCTTTAAACCATCTTCTTCATAGGCAAAATTCCAAACACAAGATTATAAGCTCTCACTCTTATAAGAGTAACCTTCTTCTCTCACAACCACGCGGGCGAATGATTGTTGGCCTCGATACACCACGAGGTGCATCCTGGGTCATGTAGCCAGGTACCAGCACATTGGTTGACTTGGATTTGAGAAACGGTGGGAAGTAAAGAGGAAACATAAAATGAAACTATGGGACAATAATATCCACTGGGACGGTTGAAACCAAGACTTGTTTCTACGGCATCTGTACTCCGTACATCATATGGCTAAAAATGACAAAATCAAGAAGCATACCACCCCCCATCAACAGCCCAAACCTTATTAGACACATACCCATTCCCAACCATAAGCTCAACCACACTGGCCACCTCCTCCGGCCTCCCCAACCTCCCCATCGGGATCTTCGCCCTCAACTCGTCATTCCCACTCGGCAACATCGTCGTATCCTCAATCAGCGCCGGCGCCACCGCATTAAACGTAATGCCCTCCTTCGCATAGCGTCCGGCCAAAAAATGCAACATGCCATGTAGCGCACTCTTGCTGCTGGCGTAATGGGGACCGACGACTCCGCCGGTCAGGGCTGCGATGGAGGAGTTGTAGATCACGCGGCCGAAGGACTGGGCTAGCATGGAGGGAACGACAAGCTGGGTGAGGTGGTAGGAGGACAGGGTGTTGACTCTCCAGGTCTTCTCGAAGGTTTCTAGGGAGACATCTTCGAGTTGTCCGGTTGGACCGGAGGCGTTGGAGGTTGTGCCTGCGTTGGCGAAGAGAACGTTGATGGGGCCACATTCTGCGACCGCTTCAGCATGGAGTCGGGCTACATCTTCTGAGGAAGAGAGGTCGGCTTGGATTGGGATGAGCTTGATTGATGGGTCGATGGAGTGGATTTTTTTCTTTTAGGGATTGGATCTTTAAAGAATTAGAGTTGTAGTGTAGGACGATGGCTTTTACTTTGTAGGACGTGGAGGGCTGGGCTAGGCGGATTGCGGTTGCAGCGCCGATCCCGCCACTGGCCCCGGTGATTAATATGACAAGTGAGTTCATTTCTGCCTCGTTGAGGTGTGGAAAGAGTGTGGAGCACAATGGAATGTCGGATATACTTTTAGATGTTGAAGTTGAAGTTTCTGCCCCGCAATGATTGTGGGGCATCTAACATGTTGCGCGTCGCGACTTTCTCTCTCCGCAACGCATCACCACTCTTCAGAGAGAACTTTCTAAGTGACTAAAGACTTATATAGCCCCTGCAATTATATATAGGCTAACTTGCGCTTGAATCTTACACCACCATTCGCATTTTTTTTGTTATATTTATACAGTGGCATCTAACTTTAAGTGTCACACTCAAGTTTAAGTACCGGTAGCTGCATATCTTTCAACTTTCATTCCGATCAGTTCTGGGGTGGTCCATGCCATTATAAGTCCCTCAATCTATAATTGACAGCGTGCTAAATATAAACCGCCGGAATACCGAGACACATGTTCCCTCATGAAAAAGCAAGATACCAAAAACGTGTCCACGGGCAACAATCAAGCGCCGATAAAGCCAATACCCAATGCGTATCTCTCTCTTCCAATCTTGCCTGTTAATAGTCCAATATCGGTAAGTAGAAACCTTTAACCCCAAGCCACATTCTTTTCGTCCGCCCCTACACCAAAAGGGTGAATATCGCCAAAAGACCGCTCAACGAAACCAGCAATCCCGTGCGTTGTGAGTTGATGTTCCCTGCAGATACTTCCGTTGATTTGCTCGGCGGTGCCGAGGAAGTGCTTGAAGAATTGCCTGCACTCGAGATCAAATCTACTAGCCCTATCGACCCGTCATCAAGAGAATGGTCCATGTATTTTCCCTGGTAAAAAGCTGTTTTGAGAAGTTAGTTACTCCGTAGCTTGGCTGGATTGGTGAAATTCAACGGTAACAAAGCAAGAACTCAAATCTTCTTTCGAACTGACCTTGTCCTACCACCCATAGCCCTGGCACTTTCGCATAATCGAACCCTGAGATTACACAGCTGCAATTTTTACCCTCTGCGTCGACGGGGCCAGTAGACATTACTGCAGTTGGGATGTTGAAAATCTGGCTTTGGCAGCTGATGTTCGTAGTGTTGAATGCGGCGCTGGAGATGTTGCTTGCGGAAGGCAGGCTGAAGCCTGCTGTAGGAGGCTTGGAGCAGGGGAAATAGCCGACCAAGACATCGCCGGAATCGGAATGTTGTAAAACTGATTGAATTCCTGTCGCGTTAAATAGAGCTGAGACTGCTTCAATGGGTCTAGACAGGTCAGACAACTGTAACAGTATGCCGAGAAGATGGGATAGGGATTTTCGGAACGTGGAGCGTTAGGAGAGGAGTGGAATGGCTTACCCGGTAATAGCAGAGCTTCCACTATCAAACTCAATTATCAGATCGCTTTGGATGATCTTTTCTCCAACAGCCAAGTCACCCATAACGAACCACTCTTGTATGATAGGGATTCTGGTCAAGCTTTGCTCTCCACCAGGAACTATGTCGCTGACTCCTCCGAGTATCAAAGACCCCGTCCCGTTCAGGCCAAGCGCAAGTCCGAATCGGCACTCTTGAACCAGATTTTGTTGGCAGAGGTTGTGGAAAAATGGGGTAGAGTTCGTGCTGCTGAACGACTCGGCCCCAAACCCTATAATGCCATCATGCGGGTAGACACTGCTGCTGCTATTGGAACTATTCGGTACGACAACGCCAATGGTTTGAGAGTCCAGTGTGAAAGAGGACAGCTTAACCGTGTCGTTGTAGATGGCTCCAGTAAGCTACGTAAATTATCCCATCAGTTTCAATTCATCTAGCTTCATTCTTCGAGTTAACCCTTACTGTCTGGCTTGAGCTTCCGGCAGAGTGCCCAGTTGTTCCATATGTGATATTGAAAGTTTCATGCAAATCCATTGCGCTTGCACCACGCTTGTATAAACCTGGGTTCAGGACAAGGTCGGCTGATCCAGTATCAAGAAGCAACTCTAATGGAGTATCGGAATCTCCAACAGATACATCTGTGAACCAAAACCCCCGTTGAAATGTGTTAGCTTGTTGGCGCAATATGCTCTTTATGCACAAAGGCCATCTTAGACTCAATGACCAGGAATATGTCACACTTACTCCATCTAACGCAATATTTGCATTCGCCTTATAATTGAGGTTTGATTGTCTGCGATGCAGATCGAAGTTCAACACACGTCCATTGGTACTGAGAGCCTGAGAAAGATGGATGAAAGCCAACGAAGCAACGAAAAGCATCCATGTTGAAACCGAGAGAAATCGCGACATTATATTTCCTCGAAACCAAGTATTATATGGATTAAGGACTCAGCAACAGAGCATGGAAAGGGAAATGGAAATGGAATCAGGGATTTGATTTGAAATTAGGCAAGGGAAATAAAGAAGAGCAAAACGGATAGGAGATGTGGACTTGAGATATTTTGATCGAGTGTACCTAAAACATATTTATATATTATCTCAGTCATAAAGCTCCCTGACATGGCAAGAAGCTGATCCATGCCTCCCAGGTCACTAACAAGGTGTTACGCCTAGTCGGGTGGAAACCAAGCGCTGTGCCTTGCATCTTACAACATGGGGCTGAACTTAGTCTGTCGTGATATTTCTCTTTTGAAAAGGTGCAAGAGTATGATGGAGTCTAAGAATAATTTTCAGGTAGAGACTAAGCAAGGTCCGCGATCCCAAGGACGTTGCGAAGGCTCGTAAATGACTAACCGTATTCGTACTAGTGTTACCTACAACGCTGACCTTAATTTCACAACTTCACAATTCCCCTTTTGAGCTATTTCTACAACTGCTTGATCAGTCGTTAAACCTAGCTGGCCGGCGCCGTCTTCGTCATAGTGTTCGTGGCGCGGTATCAGCTAGATTGACATGCCCTGATTTGCTGCCCAAAACATCAGCTTTTATAAAAGAGAACATTCAGATTAGCGAGGTACCTTTTCTTACATTGTGGCATTTCTGAGTGCTATATCGACTTTCTCGCAAAAAGCCATGCCAGGGGGCAATGTCTCGTATACGCTAACCGCATTCGGCTTACCGCACTTTATCTCCTGAGGCCCTTGGGCTTATCCTCTTCCCACATCGGACAGAATACACGCTTCAATTGCACGTCACCCGGAGGAGGCATCTCTACAAAATGTAGCTGTAGAAGTATATACCGAAGTTCGCGAAAAGTCAAGCTTCAGTAGATATCCTGTCTTTGAGCTATAAAAGTGATTTAAAGAGTTTCTATGTCAGAGTCTACACCTCGTCTGCGCTTTGGGGGCAGCAAAGTTAAGACTGGATGTGCCACATGCAGTGAGTTTGACTAGCTGAAACCTGTCTCTTTCGTATATACTAACTACAAACAACAGAGTCCCGGCGCATTAAATGCGACGAGGGACGTCCGGATTGTCATCGATGCACTAAAGCAGGGAGAAAGTGTGGTGGTTATATTCATCCGACGCTCCGATCTAATGCGAAGGACCTCTCATTTGTGGTCTATACTCCTCGGCCGTTAAGGTCGCCGAGCCCATTGCCCGGTCTTAGCAGTCAAGAGATGAGATGCTTCGACTTCTTTCGGTTTCGTACTGCCATTGAGCTAGCTGGACCATTTAATGCCGGAATCTGGAACACAATTGTTCTGCAAGCTGCTCACTCTGAGTCCGCCATCGTACATGCTGTTCTTGCACTTGGAGCTCTACATGAGAGCTTTGTGGAACATCAAGATTCACATGCGGCAACGTCTGAAGATGCTATGCATCATTATAACCAAGCAATCGAACGCGTGATTAAATTGGACCATTCCCGCTGTTCAGACCATTTTGACGTTGTCTTAATGACCTCCATCATATTCGCAGCTTTCGAAAGCCTTAGGGGTCATCTCAAGCCGGCATTGACACACATAGCTAGTGGTGCCAATATCCTTGCAGAGATCGACCCGAAGACTGGCAGCGTAAGGAGAGGATTCCTACCCAGGGAAGTCTTTCTTCCAACCTTTACACGTCTGGAAAATCAAATAACGGAGATCGACGAGAAAACACTAGGCGGCCCCAGCATCAAATCTATTCCGAAGCGACCGCTCCCTCCTTTGCCCAACAAGTTTTCTTCTATCAGCGACGCTCAAATTGCTTTTGACTGTCTCATAAATTGGTTATGGCGTCTTCTTGCACCAATCCATACAGGGGATAATCCATCTTTTGAGGCGCAAATGGAGACTGAAAATGAAACTCAGCATATCACGGCATACTTCTCCCATTGGTGCACGGTATTCGACCGATCAGTATTTCCTCAAACAGACCCGGCCGTCTTGATACTTCGTGCCAACATGCAACAGCTTCAGATCTGCCAGGTCTGCGCTTTTGCTAACGATGAAATGATATGGGACTGTTTTACACCTCAATTTGAGAGCTTGCTGGATTGTATTGGTCGGTTGATGGCTATTCCGTCTTTCCTCGCGTCGGATGATGGCAATGGAACTGCTCAGCCATTCAGTCATTTGGGAGAACATCGAGTACAATCACAAGGAACCATGAAACCAACCTTTACGTTCAGTATCGGAATTATCACCCCTCTCTACTTTACTATCACGCGTTGTCGAGATCCCATAATTCGCCGTCGAGGTATGCACATGCTTTTCAACTGCAATCGCAAAGAAGGAGTGTGGGACAGCGCTCTTGCTGCGAGTATTGCGAAACGCATAATCTCGATCGAAGAATCGGGAGCCATTGGAAGCCCCATCATACATGCTTCTCAAATTCCAGCCGTTTCTCGCATAGGAGAGTCTGAAATATACACTGGATATGGAAGAGAGGGGAAAATCGGATATCGATTAGGCTTGGTAGCCGCAGACGCTCCGGTAGAGGAAGCAAAGCTTGAAAGTTTTTCTTGGTGACAAACAACGAAGGGACATGACTCTGATCGGTCCTTTTGAGTTTCAGCATATAGAAAGATTTTCCCCCTTCCCTATTGTAGATCGCGACGTTCCAAGACACCATAATTCTCAACATTTATACCTAGATGTATACGTTTTTATATTTTTTTAGCATAGCAACTATATCAATAGCGAACAATTCCCACCAGAATCTGCCGAGATAGTGACGTCTCACTACCAATCTATAGGATAGAGGGTGGCGGGTCGAAGTCGAGAATCTTCAGGCGGCCGTCGCAATATATCCGTTCAAGTACATTAGATTGAGCTATCAAGAGTCTCATCCAAATGCACATTCTTACATTCAGCAACTTGATATCCCTCGAATCCTCCACCAGCTGCGTAAAAGTTATTCCTTATATACTTTACTAGTGGAAACTCGGGCCCTCATATTCCGATTCGCGTTTCGTTTTATATTCGGCACGCCTAGATTGAGTAAAATAGGCAGATAATACGAGAAGAGAGATGTCCGAAATCTCTAGAAAAACACATTTCTAGTCTTTTATGCAGTCCTTACTATCTATGACTTCCCTGACTATCGAACTAGTCAAGCAGCATCACGTTTTACTCATTATAACCCACGTGATGAGCCCCGCAGTTGACAACCTCGATTCGAATCCTTTACCCATACTCAGCTCTCAACCCCGAAAGACATCAAGGCTTTTTTTACGGTTGAATATTCACCTTGCGTGAAACAACTCAACTCACTGCACATTTAATCTTCATCCGCATCAGTATGACGTCCGAACGACTTCTCAGACCATGGAAGCCGGAACGTCAAAAGACATATATATTTCGAAATGCAAACGTTGTCAACACTGCAGAAGGATCCATCTTACCAAACGCAACTGTCAAGATTTCCGACGGATTAATTGAGTCCGTCTTGAAGACTGAGGAAGACTATGTGGTTGTCGGAAACGACAACGAGATTCTGATTGATCTCGGCGGCAAGTACCTTTGCCCGGGATTAATCGACAACCACGTTCACATATCAGCCGTACCTGGAGAGAAGAATCTGGGAGACCTCTTTGGGCTTGATAGAGATATTTCTTCGATGAGACAACCATATGTCTGTCAACAAATGCTTCGTCGAGGATTCACCAGCGTTCGAGATTGTGGCGGTGCTCTCCTTCCACTGAAAGAGGCAATCAATGATGGTGTCATTCAAGGACCTCGATTATTCATTGCCGGTCATGCTTTGACACAGACCGGAGGACATGGAGATGTCCGCGGCCCTCACAATCACACGGACTGTTGTGGAGGGACCGTGATTGCTCTGGGAAGACTTTGTGACGGGGTTCCAGAATGCATCAAGGCTGCGAGAGAGGAGTTGAGAACTGGTGCGGACTTCATCAAGATCATGGCTGGAGGTGGTGTTGCTAGCCCTACAGATAAGATAGATAATGTCCAGTTTACAGCAGAAGAAGTAAGGGCCATATCAGAAGTGGCCAAGAACAGCAATACCTACGTTACAGCTCATGCATACACGCCTCGATCAATCCGACATGCGATTGACAACGGAGCAATGGGCATAGAGCATGGCAATCTGATCGATGCAGAGACAGCAAAATACATGGCAGATAGAGACATCTTCCTCACACCAACGCTCATCGCATACGCAGAGATGGCCTCTCCTGACTTTCCAGGTTTCCTACCCATCGAATCCGAGACGAAGAACGCCGAGGTCCTACGTGCCGGCCTACGATCCCTCAAGCTTGCATCAGATGCCGGCGTTACGATTTGCTATGGAACTGATCTCCTGGGTCCACTTGGCATTGCCCAGACGAAAGAATTTACACTACGAGCTCAGGCACTCAGTCCGAAGGCAATCCTGCAAAGCGCCACCATTAATCCGGCAAGGAGATTTGGATTGCCTGGGTTCCTTGGGCAGATTCAGCCGGGATTTGCAGCTGATATGCTTATCATAAATGAGAATCCTTTGGATGATATCAGCATCTTTGATGATCCGGATAAGCACTTATTGGCGGTGATCAAGGATGGGAGGGTGTTCCATAGCCGGTGGTCCAAATTATCTCAGGATGTGGTGAAAGCCGCGCCGATGATTGAGTGAGTCGTATATGTATAGCCAGTGCTGTTAGGCTACCAAGCAGCATCAGATCAGGTTCCTTCGTGGTCTTCTAGGTGATGCTAAGCAGGCTCGTGGTGGACACAGAAAAAGCAATACCTACCTAAGGTAACATGGCAGCTTTGAATGTGCCACTCGTCTTGAAACTGGTGGAACGTCACAAACCATTGCCGCATTTTCTGTCTAGGACGAGGCAGGTTCTTCATCTGTGGTGTAAGCCAAGTCGCTTCCCTTCTTCGGCAACAGATGTTCGAGATATTGAATATGTATAACTTCAATAGATGAAAGCATCCAACAAACGAACCAAGCAGGATTGCCTCACTTAGGGTGCACTTAGCTAGGGGGATAAGACCCAAGGGGCCAATCTTGGAGAATTTGCGAGTGCGAATTAGAGAAATTGATTAAAAGTTTGATTTTCTTTTGGCTTCTTTTTGTGATTTTAAATAGGTGTCAGTGCAGGCACGTTTTGCCTCAAATAAAATTAAACTGTGGTTGTTCAACCATCTACTAAACCCGAACTTCTAATCTCAATGCTATTCCGGTCATCGTTTGCATCTTGTGGAGCGATGATGGATTATGACTCTTTGTAATAGCTCTTACCCACTTTGAGTTGAAACATATTGACATTCAACACAGAAGTATTTGGCAGCAGATAAGTTCTTTTGATGTAGATGGATTATTTCTCAACTTCTTATGATACCATTAGACAAGCGCCTCATCCTCATCAGCAGTTGCTCATTCTGCTATTCATATTCCTCAGAACAAATGAAGTTCAGTTTCCAGCCGCCTTCTTGGCGGCAATCTGTGCTGCTGTGTGATGGGCCTCTCGCTCCTCCACGTCACGGGCCCCTGCCTTTGCCTTCTTTGCTGCGATCTGGGCCGCAGTGTGATGTGCCTCTCGATCTTCGAGATCTCGTTCCTCTACATCTACATCGCGAGCACCAGCCTTGGCTTTCTTCGCTGCAATCTGAGCCGCAGTGTGGTGAGGTTCACGCTCCTCGATTTCCACATCGCGAGCACCCGCCTTGGCCTTCTTCGCTGCAATCTGAGCAGCTGTGTGATGTGGCTCTCGGTCTTCCAGGTCCCGCTCCTCCACATCACGAGCACCAGCTTTCGCTTTCTTCGCTGCGATCTGAGCGGCTGTGTGGTGAGGTTCCCGCTGTTCAATATCTACGTCGCGAGCGCCCGCTTTGGCTTTCTTTGCTGCGATTTGAGCAGCAGTATGGTGCGGTTCTCGGTCCTCGAGGTCGCGCTCCTCCACATCAGCGACATCACGGGCTCCTGCCTTTGCTTTCTTCGCGGCGATTTGAGCCGCGGTATGATGTGGCCCTCGGTCTTCCAGGGAGCTGCGAGCGTTCTTGGCTTTCTTTGCCGCGATTTGAGCAGCGGTGTGATGTCTCGTCTCGAGCACTTCAATGTCCCTGGCGCCAGCCTTGGCCTTCTTCGCTGCTATCTGAGCAGCGGTGTGGTGTCTGCTCTCCAGAGAAACAGCAGCTCGCACCCACGCAGCAGGTCCTCCCTAATATAGGTTAGTCAAAGCTATTAAGATCTTCGTTTCATTCAACATACGACAAACTTCCTAGTCAGATCGAAAGATTCGGTTGGTTCAGCATAAGCTGAAAGTGGTGCTGAGACCAGCAGACCAAGTGCAAGCACTGCGGAAACGGAGAAGGTATGCATATTGAAATATTAAGGTAATAACTGGCCAGCAGTAAGAATAAACGAAGGAATTCTAAAAATAGTACGGAAACAAAAAGCAACAAAAGACTGGAAATGTGTGGGGATGAGTTAGAAAGAATGGACTGGTGGGGGAAGTAACCTTATATATCATCCGATATCTCTGCTCGCACTGCTTTTCGAAACGGCCCTAGCAGTTGTCAAAAGAAAGCTTGAATGTGAACAGCCGCCAATAACGAGCCGCACAAAACAAAAGTTCAAACGGGTCCATGCCAAATTGATTTCGGCTCTTGGCAGTCCCGTTGAAAGCGCTGTCGATCTTGGCCATTGCTCAAGCTTCTGCAACTGCTAACGAAAGTGTATTTGATCTGCTAGGGAGGGAAGCTGTTGAACCGCTGCTGGAACCGGAGTAAGTACAGCCTAGGTTACATCTTTGATACAATACAACAATATTACCCCTAAACTAAATGACGTAGAATACGAAAGGGACAGAAGTAAGTGGGTGGAAGCATAGAAACATGGGCTTGAGAACGAAACAGGTTCGTTGTGACTGTGGTTTTGGCGGAGCGGCACGCTGCTCCAGCGACAGGGGTGAGAGACAAGCTTCGGCAAGAATTTTTTCATTTTGCTGTCAATCTCAAATCGTCTTCAATAAACATGACTTTTAAAAAAGGCAGCCTAAGTGTGCAGAAGTACATCTGCAGTATATCTCCAGATTAAGTCAGTAAGTAAAGTTCCCCTCGTTGCGATGGCGGTAAACTCAACTATTAGATTTCCAGTTATTCTTAGACTTTGTGGGGGATATCCGAATTTTACTATGGGACGAATCCACCCCCATAACTCTATATCATATCTGAATATCGTTCCCAGATAGGGTCATGGAAACTTTGACGAAGTCGCAGTCAGCCCCAAACAAAGAGAGTTCGAGGTTGCCGTTTCAAAAGGTCGATGCGAGTTTGAAGTTCAAGACAGGGGTTCGCTTTCGCTTGCACCCCGCCCCTCTGTCTGTGGAGCCTCTTTTGTTCTCCTCAAAACCTGACTGCCTCACTCTCTTTCACTTCTTTTCTCTTGCTAGTTGCTTCTGGTCAAGCAATTCATCCCTTCTCTAATTTACGTTTATTTTTCTTGAATTACCAGGTGTAAATTGTTTTCTTTGCCGCAAATATGGATTCAAAATATCAGCAGATCGAACTTAACGATGAGAAATTTCAAGATGTTTTCCCCCCAAATCGGACGTCGAGTTCGCTTTCCGAGTCAACTTTACTAGAGGATGAGATGGATCAGAGGGGGGTGCAGCCAGAGAGATGGACTGAGAGGTGGATGTGGATGGTGCACGCTGCGTTGCTTTCATTATCATTCACACTGTTTGTTTCGTCTTATTTCACAAGGGCGTCGACGTTGGATTATATGCGAAGATATGAGGCATACTGTAAGCTACTTCATTCCCAATGGCGACGATGCAAACTAACCAGCATCAGCGCCTGCGGCGAAAGCTGTGGAATACCAGAGGGTTAAATTCAACGGAACGATGGGAGAAGGGTCACCATACGTTGGCAAGGGACCAGAAGTCGACAAGCATTGGAATGCACTTTCATACGACGGTAAGACAATTCCTTCCCTCCATTTATCTCATTATATATCTGACAGTCTCTAGTCGGCGACCAAATGATCACACCCGAGGAGCTGAAGATCATCGAAATGCCGGAGTCATCTCTTAAAGTCAAGAACCCAAAGACAGGCGTCGAAGGCTATCGAGTCGGCCTCCAAGTATTCCACCATCTTCACTGCCTCAATCTGCTACGCCAAGTCACTTATAAAGACTGGTACATGGATAAGAGTGGTAACTTTGCCGCCGGTGAAGAGGAATTGCAGATGCACACCGGTAGGTTTCCATATATAATTCGTCGAGACTTTGAATAGCATCTAACATATACAGATCACTGCATCGAGATGCTCCGCAAGGAAATTCAGTGCAATGCAGACATTGGCGTCTTCACCTTCTACATGATGGACGGAGACCCACTGCCCTGGCCAGAACTGGAGTCGTATCACCAGTGCCGGAACTTCGACAGGGTGCGGGATTGGGCTTTGGAGAATTCGGTTGGGAATATGGAACGTGGGGACATTAACCCTGACCCGTGAGAAATTGTAGAATGGCATGCATTGTGGAATTCTTACCCGGTATACATAGAGGAAATTTAATTTCATTCCCAACGAGCGCAGTTTTAATCCCCGAGTGCGAAGTCTAGATTTTCGATTACAGTACCGGTACGTAGTCAAGGAGGTCTTTGACTCATAATTACACAAGAGGCTTTGATCCTGTCAAATCAACTCATACCCGAATAGGATCCCCCCGTCCCCATACCCGTCCCAAAAGAGTAATCCAAGCGAATTTCGCCCCTGCTTCAGATAGCGTCTCAGCTTAGCGCTTAACCTCAACCTCAACTCAACCTCCACCTCCGTAGACTCGACATGCTTGTTTATCTATTTTTCTTCTGTTTCTTCTCCTTCGTCGCCTAATCGTCCATCTTAGTGTTGATTACTGTACGGGACGGGGTAAAGTCAAACTTCGCCTCACCCCATGCCAACCCAACATCTCCTCGCTTGCTCGCTTGGTTCACCTCCTAAACCTGGTGAACCGGCAATATGAAACCGCCATCTGATCTGCACTCTGTGACATCCTAAACCATCAGAACCTAACTTACCATCTGGAGACCTTGCATGCAACTAGTGTATGAACATGAACATGGGATGGTGATTAGAAACAACGCAGGTTTACTCCGTATTAGATGCACGCCTGCTATCCTACACTTCCTTTCCTCTTCCTCTTTTTCATCCTCACCTTGACTCTTTTTGTTTTCTTTGCAAGCTGGTCTTGATTTTCTTATTATAATTATTTATTTTTTGCTCTTACTCTTGCTCTTTCTTAACTCGAACTTTGAAGAAGAAGAGAAACAGCACAACTGCCATTGATCAATCAATCGAATTCCACCAATAAATTTTCCACTCACTTCACATCAGCATCATGGATTTATCATCAGCAAAACCTCAACCCAGCAAATACACCACTCTCCCCCACGAGATTCTCTCGATGATCTAGATATCGATCTAGAAAACGACTCCGATACCACTCTCGCATCCACAGGTTTCCTAGCTAAGAAACCTACAAAATCAGACAGGATGCATATGATGCTCGGTGATAGATACGAGAATGAGAATCCCAAGCAGAGCTCCAGAATACCCACTGCGCTGACGTGGATACGGTGGGGTGTGGTGATTTTTCTGCAGTGTGTTATTATTGTCTTTTTTGTTCTTGCTGCGTCCGGCTGGGACGGGGGAGGATATGGGATGGAGTACTGGGAAGACGGAGACGGGTGGTGATGTTAGTGGGCTTTATATACCTAGTAAGCTTTCTTCCCCCCCTTTTTTAACGTCCCCCATTTCACCGCATTCTCCATTCTCCATTCTCTTCCATGGCTATCCCCTCTGAGAGGTTCGATGGTTTGCTAATTCTCGCAAATAGCAACGCATAAATACACACTCCTGACGCCCGACGAAGATAAATTCGTGCCGAACATGAGCTCGAATGATAATAGAATGGAAGTTAGGAAGAATTGGGACATGTTGATGCCTCGTGAGTTTTGTTTTGTCTCTTTAATTTGTTGATACTTAATCCACAAATGAATTGTATCGCACTGTATCACTGGTCTGACAATAATTACAGTCGGAAGTGGGACTGTCGAAATCCCAGATTACAAACAACACCCTATGCTAGGGAAACCCATCGTGGACGATCCGATCCACAGCGGTGCTATTTTCGAAGCATCGTGGACGCATGCTTTACATTGCGTAAGCCTCCCTCTTCCTCCCACCTTTTTCTCCCCACCTGTTTTCCCCTCCACCCCCAACCCGCCGCAACCAACCTAACACCCCCCAGCTATACTACACAGTAGACAGCTACCACCAGCTGGTCGTAAACGGCACATTCGGCTTCGACGGCATCCGCAACGACATGCACGCCGCGCACTGCTTCGAGTACCTGCGCAACCAGATCCTATGCATGGCGGACATGACGCTCGAGGGCAGCGAGAGCCTGCTGGATGCCACGGGTCAGGGACAGGCGCACATGTGCCGGGATCGCGAGGAGGCGAATGCGTGGATTGAGGGCAGGAGGGTGGATGATTTGCAGAGTATTGTTGGGCCGTGATTGATCAAGTGAACTGTGAACTTACTTGCTTATACCGTATATATACATATATATTGTCGAATGACTGAAAACTCAGCTATAAATTTCCAAGACTAAGACTGCCCTCTTATTTAAAAGGGGTTTTGTTTTTAGAAGACCCTCGAATTACCTATACATTTGCTATGGAAATGCTGCTGTTAAAAACCATTCAAAGTCAAGAAAAGCGCTGCTGTCAACCCTCCCATTTCGCACTTAGAATTACAACTTTTCATCTGAAAATCTCATCTCTCCCGCTCTATAAACAACAAAACACCATACCCCTTACGCAGACTACAAGTGGTAGTCAGTAATCGAACAGGTCATAACTTCCCCACCGAATCGTAGAACGCTACTAAATCGATATTCCTTTTCCTAGCTTAGCCATTGAACTAAGAACTGCCATTAATATATATATAATCCTGCGCTCTATCTATTAGCTTCACTTCACTTCACTTCACGTCTGCAACTAGTCAACTATTCATATTTTTTAGAAGTTAATCATATGAGATTATCATACTACGTACAGTACAAGAAGTATAAAAGCCAAGCAGCATTGCACATACAATCTACAACTCCAAGATTCGAGGAAGTTGTCTAAGACCTCAATTAAGAGGTAATGCATGCAAGTCCAGCACTCACTCGCTCGCTCGCTCATCACAGACATATCAAAATATCTCCACGTTAGCCGTTTTCTCAAGTATATAATATAGATTGCTAGCCTTTATCATCACCACTATCTCACCTACCTCCAATTAACCCCTTGCCGTCAAGCAAGCATTCGCTGTCAATTATCCCTCTCCCTCTCCTCTCGGTCA